>JAJMDQ010000002.1:401843-490088 GCA_030573815.1 Kurtzmaniella cleridarum | reverse complement strand
AACTGTAGGCTTTTGATTGCTGTTAATCTTTCAAAAAAAAATTCAATTTAACCTACGATTTGGGTTTGGTTTTTTTTTTTTTTTTGCAATCGTAGGTATTCTTCAATCAAATTCTATGTTTTTTTGAAAAAGGAAAAAGAATTTTCTCATTTATTATATTATGTACTATGGATTTTCTAATATTTTCTTTTCAATTTAAACATTCTAAAATATGTTCTTGAACTGCCTATGGTGGTTTATTGAATTACGTATTTGATATATCCAAAATGAGTCTTAATAAATATGTTTGTAAATATCACTTAAACATTTTTTGACTTGACATTAGCGTTTCAACTCAAATATGCATGGTAAGTTTCCTCTTCTACTGAAAACGTTTTTTTAAGTATGTACTTTTATTGACTCTTTTTTGAAAAAAAAAAAATTTACCAGCCGGAGCCCTCACTGTGAAGGTTTTAGTTAACCATTTATCTCAAATAGGAATTTTTCAAAATAAAAGATGTGGCGATGTGTGAAATGTGTGCTATTTTTGTTGCTTAATTAACTTTAATTTGTTCGATACTTCTGTAAATGCTACCAGAAAAATAAGGAGGGACTTTATAGATTACGCAAAGCAATGCTACAACTATATTCTAATTTTTGATTGTTATTAAACTATGATGAATTTATTTGTAGTTCAAACTATACAATCCACCAATATATGAAACTGACGATAATAATATTATCTTAAATCTGTTTTCAATTAATTTATTTATTTTTATTATCATTATTATTATTATTAAACAAGTTCAGTTGAAACATGAATGTTTATACTGACGATTCCAATTAACAAGTGAATCTTTTGCTTTTTTTTTTGTATTTTAAATATATTGTTACTTTCCTTTTTTTTTCTATTCTCTTTTCCTTGTATTGTTTTTGTTTTCGTAATTAATTCAGTAATATATACATTATAGAGCAACTTTTTCAACACTTTACAACTAGACTCAAATTCCTCTTGAAAAAAAAAAAAAAGCCATTTAACCTGTGTGCATAACTTTAAATCCTTGAAATATGTCTATACGACCTTTCATAAAAATTCGTAAGCGCATATCGTAAAGCTATATTGAATCATTTCCATCAACGTTGGGGCTTTGACGTACATTAAACTTTTTATAATTTTATGTTTTTTCTTCGAGGCACCATCTATATAAAGATATAGATAAATTGATACATCACCTTGATGCAAGTATCTTTTAAAAGGGAAACCCTCAAGGTTTGTAAATTTGAGTTGTCGTGCTCAACCTATGTTATATCCAATTCATAGATTCCGTTCTATTGATTGTGAAGGTCACCGTTATTGTAGTAATAAAAAAATAAATACTTTAATTTTGTATTGTTTTTTTGTTTTTTTTTTGTGCGGTTATACTTTTTACAACGCAGAATTTACTAGAACTTAAATCAGGCTTATTGCGGATACGGTCTTAAATTATAGCCGATATATTTTAATTTCTTCAATTGACTGAAATATGTGTGTGTGTTTTTTTTTTTTATGCCAAATTTGATTACTATGTAAATCCCTGTTAAACAAAAAATTGATATTTGAACTCAACTAATGGAAACAATGTAATTTATCTCCGTCGCAACAATCTCAATTGTATCCCACTTTCATGTTTTGCTAATTATCTCCTTACTTTTAGTTTGCTATATTATGTGCATAAAGTGTGTTTGCCTGGTTATAGAAAAAAAAAAAAACACCTGTTTCGGATAACTCTAGAAGTTAAGTTAGTATCACTGATTATTCGAATGTGATAAAATTGTCTATAGAAAGGTGTTTCTTTTTCGTTGTTCACGTTTGTGCACGTTCGTATGCGGTTTAGTTAATTTTTCGCCCTTATTCCTAATTCTTATCAAACAATTATTAAGCTTGCAAATTGTAGTGCGAAATCAATCAGTCCACCTGATACACAATTACTTTTGAGCCATGGTTAAAGTAATTATGCTTTATTCATAATAGTGAGAATTCAAATGGTTTAGTGAGAATTTATCATTCTCTATTTTATTCATTTTATTCATTTTATTCATTTTATCTATTCCCCATTTCATTCATTATCCGCTACATTATTCATTTTATCTATTTACTATTTTATCCATTTTATTCATTTTATCCATTTTTTCTATTTACTAATACATTTGCTATTCATTTTATTCATTTACTATTATTCCTTTATTCATTTTATCCATTTACTAATATCTCCATTTGATTCATTTTATCCATTTACTAATATCTCCGTTTGGTTTATTTTATCCATTTACTAATATCTCCATTTGATTCAATTTATCCATTTACTAATATCTCCATTTTATTTACTTTATCCAAATACTGTTATCTCCATCTTAATTATTTATTTATTTTCAATATAACATACATTTTTTTTTATTTATAATTACTAATTACTTGTACATTAGTAATACAATAATCAATATATATACTATAGCAACAACAAGTTAGTAAAACCAGAATTAAAATGACAATTGGTGTAGCAATAACTTATAAAACCCATTCAATGGATGTAGAAAGTATTCTACAAGCCACGGAGTATGAAATTGATTTAGCAAAAATTAGAAAGAACGAGATCGCATTAAGAGCCTTAGCAAATCCTATCAATCCTTCAGATGTACTTCAATTAAAAGGAGTATATGCCAAGCCCAAGTCTCAAACTATTGATGATAAGGATTTATTTATTGGTGGGAACGAGGGACTTTATGAAATAGTTAATGTTGGAGAAAATGTAAACTCTACTATTGCGAGCTCGAAGACTCAATTCAATTCAGGCGATTGGGTAATTACTACATTACCAAACTTTGGGACTTGGAGATCTCATTTAATCGTTGAAGTAAATGAAAATGAGGTTATCCCAGTTATCAAAATTAAGCTGAAAGAAAATAATCGAATTCTGTTAGAACAGGCTGCAACAATCGGAGTTAATCCACCTACTGCACTTCAAATGATTGAAAATTTCGTTGATTTTCAAGAAAACAAAGATTGGATAATTCAGAATGCTGGTGCTTCTCAAGTAAGTAAATTTGTATTGCAATTTGGGAAAATTAAAAAGGTTAATACCATATCTGTAATTAGAAGTGGTAAATCTAATCAATCGGAGATAGAGGAAGAATTGAAGCAACTTGGCGCTACTAAAGTGATAACCGAAGAGCAATCTCAAAGTGAAGAGTTTAGGAATAGTGTTCTTGCTGGATGGTTAAAAGAAACAGGGGGTAAGATCAAATTAGCTTTAAATTCTGTAGGTGGAGACCTGGCCAATGCTCTATTTAATAATTTATCTAATGGAGGTTACTTGGTAACCTATGGTCAAATGGATCCTAACCCGATTAGTTACACTGGTGGGATGCAATTATTTAAGGATATAACTACAAAAGCTTATTGGTTCAGTAAAAATACAATTGAAAACCCTCAGTCCAAGATCGATACTATCAAGCAAGTAGTTGAATATTTTGAATCGGGCCAATTACAAGCGGTTCCCTTTGTATCTAACGAGGTCGAAGATTTAAGCCCCGGTAAAGTTTTGCCAGTATTTCTTGAAGCCATTAAAAACTCTTCTAAAGGTAAACAAGTTATAATTTGGAAGTGATTTTTATTTCATTAAAAATTGAATATATTAATTTGATGTAGCTTCACCCCCCCTCCCCTTCAAAAAGAAAAAATAAATAGACAAGAAAGTTATTAATTTCCTTTTAACTTTGTATTGAATATATAGATGTAAATGGGAGAAAAAGAAGTAAAAGATAAATGTGGATACCAACAATTATGAAGCTTGAGATGGACCAAAATCAAGCCAATTCCAGTTATTTGACTTCAACTCATTATCCCCAGCACCATTAATAAGAATTTCATCGTTAACTCCCGCATCTCCGAATTTGCTATAATCGTTAAGCTCATCTGTATACTCCATTGATGGATTGTTCCCACCTATCGTAAATGTTTCCAGCTGAAATAAATTTGTATTTAAAAGCCGGTCTATTTCGTCATTTACGGATAATGCAATATTATTATTATTATTATTATTATTATTAGGATGATGACGATGATGATTATGATGTGGTTGGGAGTTATGATTAGTATTATCTGTAACCATGCGATCCATATTGAAATCCTCTTCAAAATGATGGTGATGCAGAACAACTGATGGACTTATTGGTAAAGATGAAATGTTCTCATTCACATTATTATCCAATAATGTGGATTGTATACCAAAGTCACTATTGTTAATTGAATTATGACCTAAAAGGGTAATGTTTTTACTCAGTATTAACTTATCGTTGCTATTATCTGCTGTATTAACTGCATTTTTAGAAGTTGAGCTAAACTTCCTTATTTTCCCATTATTTATAGTGGATTTAAATCCTTGCAATTGATGTGAATTTTGTACCAGTTTGGAATTATTGGAATTATTGGAATTATTGTTCAATGGTCTTAAAACTCCATGAAGTTTATAAAACAATCCACAAGCATTACAGAGAAGATCTCCAGCGTTTGATTTCCTCCACAATGGAGTCGTTCTTGTTTGACAATTTGAACACTGCAATATTTTCTTTGTGTTTGATGAAGAGGGTTTACTTTTGGGAGATAAATTAGTATTTGTATATGTAGATGCTTTGTATTCTTGTTGTAATGACATTTCAAGTGAGTTAATGTATGAGGATAAAAAATTGGAATCTGCCTTCGATTGATTTATATTTGTATTGGAATAGGACGTAGAATAAGTATTGGAATTTGTATTTGAATTTGAATTTGAATTTGAATTGGGATTTGTGAAATTAGACGATGACTGCAGTATTGACAGATTTGAATTTGAAACTGGCAGATCGAATTTAGATTGATTTCGATTAGTTTGTGAAGTTGGATTATTTGTTTTCAGGTTAACAGCGTTTCTATGGTCAAGAAATTTATACTCACTATTATGTTCAAAATTGTTGTCTTGTATTCTATTCAGACCATATTCCTCTTGGCTAATTCTTCGTATATGAGCTACATAATCAAATTCATCTAAGTTCGGATCATTCAAGTCATTGAAATTTAATGAGTCATTATTATCTTTGGTATCGATATCCATTCGAGATGGATGAGAAAGGTTCAGGATTGAAGAGCTTCTTATCCTCTTGTTAGCTAGTTTCCTATTTTGAACTCTCCAGGCAAAATTAGCTATTCTTTCCAGGTGAGGCAAATAATTTTTTCTTTGGTACATTTGATATATTGATATAGATAAGTTATCTGTATCTTGAAGAATTTCAGCGGCAGTAAGAGGTTTTTTAGCGGTTCCTTGATTTTGAGATGTTAAAGAAGGTAAGTTGCTAGTCGGTACCCCTCCTCTTGGCTTCGAAATAATCGGGTTCGAAGGTTGATTGGTGGCGGACATGCAAATATATACTTCAAATAGGGAGGGGAGAATATGTGGAAAAATTGGGTGTGATCCTTATAATGGGAATTGTTCAATATTAAAAGCGGGGGGGTTATAAACTTTATTGAACAAAAATAATTAACCCAATATCAATATAGCGGATAGAAATTCAACAACTGCTGGACGTATTTAGATAGGGGATTCAGTATCTAAGTGGGAAAAATAAAAAAAAAACCTAACTGCAATAATAATAAGCTTTTAAAATGTGGTGCAAGAAACACGACTTTCTTGTTGCTAACAGTGATAAAACTAAAAGTCCCGGGTTACAGTACGATGGATGATAAAGAATGATAAGTGAAAAATTAGCACGGGCAAAAAAGTAAAAAAAATAAAATAATAATAATAATAATAATAATAAATAAGCCTGTTAAATCGAATATACAATTTTTCTGAGTATTATTATTGAATATCAACCACCGAGTTTTTTCGTAAGCTTAGTTTCAACTTTTGGGCTTCAAATCGAAAATGTAATTATCAAAGCTAAATAAGTAATTATGTTGGTGAAAGATTGAGAAAACCAAATTAACAAAATTCAAATAAATATTTGATCTGACTACCCTAATACGAAAGGATGCACAATTAACAAATTTATGCAAACAATTTAAAACTCACTTACGAAAAAAATCAATGTTAAAAAAAAAAAATGAAAAAGAAAACATCTTGTTAGACTATTCATTTTTTTTTTTTAGAATGAATGAATGAATGAATGAATGCAGTGTTTTACTGAACCTATATCAATATTGAATTGAATTATTAATCGACGCTGATTATATCGTTCTTTTACTCCATACAAATAAAATCTATGTATTCAATTCGATTTTAGTTTATGGGCTAGTATATGTTATTTTTTTTTCCCTCTTCGTGTGGGGTTTCTTTTTTTAGCGAGCTTACTAGACTTTTGGGTTTCCCATTTGTAAATGCGGTTATCCACCATTTGCACCGCACTCGTCACTCGTCGATGTTCATCGTTTAAAACAAACCGTTAGACTTCATAATAGGGCCTGCATGGAGGGGAACCATGAAAGTGCCTTGTTCAATTGTGGGGTTAACTTGGTCCACGAAACAAAAATGCCTTGCCAATATATATAGTGAGGAGAACAAGTACTCCGTATCCAAAGTTCTAAGCTAAGTGCCCATAATTTAAACTAAATTGTGTGTACAATGCATACTTTAATGTGTTGGCAAAAGAATTAGTTTGAAAATCATTCCAAATATAAAAAAAAGGTGATACTATTATAGCCAGTAAAATAAATTTACTCCAATTGTGATATAATATTAAGTTTAAAACGTTATTTAATCATGCTTCAAACTATCATTTCCAATATTCGTGAGCGCTCTTCGCGTGAAGTAGTACCATTGTACCGTAGTTGGAATCAATTTCAAAACCAATATATAGAGAGTTTTTCGGGGTTTTTTTTTTTGTTATTTTTTTTTTTCTGTTTTTTTCTGTTTTTTTTTTTTGAATCACTTGATTTGTTATTCAATAATTTGTTTTATAATAGAAAAGTCGAGGTGCACCCCCATATGCGAAATTGAAACCTTGAATTTTATAAACAGATCTTAATTAACCTTATTATTGTTATTAGATGTTTCAGATTATGTTTTTGATGCACATTATAAAATAAGCTTTGAGGACGCTTTCATTTGGTTTGCAAATGAAATTGTATTTTACCAAGCATTGTTCAATTGGTTTATTGACCTTGTGTTCTACTTTGCACTTTTTTTTTTTTTTTTTTGAACTACTTTGCTTCTTTCGTTTTAATGTACATACCATGAGTGACTCGGAAGAGCACCGATCAAAATAAAGATCATAATAATAAAAATAAAAATGAAAACCTGAAAGCCATTTGGTTCCTGTATATTACTATCATCAGTTCATTAATTAGATTCATCAATTAATATCATTATTATTCACATCATAAACCATATTGAAGAGCCATGTCGGACAAAGTTAAAGAGCAACGTCAATATAATTTCCAGAAGGCAAAGTATATTGGTGTAGGAGACCCAAATACTACACGGATGGAGTTTATGGAACAAGTACATAAGGATTCGTATCTGAGTATAGTACATCATCAAGGTTTAGCATTATATAATTCGTTGGCTCTTGATACAGATGTAGAGAAAGTTAAATTTGACATGATTAAAAAGATACTGAAACCTTTCACAAAACCAGTTGGAGAGCATGAAACTAAATTGAAACAGGCAAAAATAAATTCAAAGTAATTGGTAAAACAATTAGAGATAAATACCAGTTCCACAAGTGTGCCACAAGTGTGCCATAAGTATAGTTCAGCTACAATAGTAGAAAATAAGCCAAATATTTCAATATTATAAGATTATTTAAATTAGTTTAAAAGTGGGGCAGCTTCTTCATCAGTCCTATTAGAAATAATTTCACCACGAGAAGCAGCAACGATAGATAAAACGAGTAATAAACCAGAAATGACAAAGGCAAAGATCCATTGGAGAGCAATTACCTTGGTGAATAATTGGCCAAGACCTAAACCGAAAGTCAAAATACTGGAAGAAATACCAATGGCGTAATCGTTGTAAATGACAAGGAAGAAACCAGGTACAACTAAGAAGTCCCAAATTAAAACGTTAGCAAGAATTCTACCAAGTAAATGATGAACGTGGAAAAGAACGGCACCGTTCCAGAAGATCACGTATAATAACCATGAGAGTGGGAAAGCGGTAACAGCAACATGAATTAAAACCCAATCAGTGAAAGGCTTGATAGAATAAGTTTTGTGATTGAAGTTAAGCAAAACAATATTGAAAAAGTTGATAATAGCAATGACTTCAGATAAGAACCAATGCTTTCTGGCAAATAAAAGTGACCATGCAAAGGATAAAACGTTGAAAAGAGTGAAATGCCATGCAACTTTACTTGAAACTTCGCTTCTTCTGATATTCCCACTAGCATTAGGACCATCCTCAGTAGGGTAAAAAGTTTGAATGATGAAAGCAGCTTGAATGAGATATAAGAAAGCCCAAAATCCCAAGACAACTAAAATGTTGGAGGTGAATGGAGTATTGTCAACATGGAAACCTGAATGTTTGTCATAAGGAGATCTGCCAACTAAGTATCTAATGTTACCATAAAGAGATAACACAAAGGAAAGAGTGGTGGCGATCTTTTGTTGAGTTAATTGATTAGCCATGGTTTAAGAAGTTTTGAATTATACCAAGATCAATTGAAATTAATTCCTATAGTAAATATTTTTTTTTCCTTGTATATGATTGAAAATCCCTTTTATAATGGCGCCTAGTAGCAATCCTAAATTATGTGGGTCACTGTAAATTAAATAAAAATTAATAATAATGTACTTTACATGCAGAAAATTTCCATATATGTCCCATGTTAAACAGAAAGGGAATATCGAAAATTACGCAAATTTTAAATCAATCCATCAGGGATTTCCCTAATAATTGACAAGTTACATCTCACAAATAAATTGATAATTTTTAATTAGTTTTATATACTTAGCTTATAATTTATATTATGAATACATATGCATACACATATACTCAAAGTGTCTAGTTTATCAATATATAATGGACCAAATACTCCTAAAAATATTAAAAGCGCTTATAAAATAAAATAAAATAAAATAAAATAAAATAAAATAAAATAAAATAAAATAAAATAAAATAAAATAAAATAAAATAAAATTACATAAAAATTACATTGAAAAATTATTGTTCACTACGCGTGTAACTCGCGAAAATTGTTTATTGATTGGATACAATTGAGCTTACTTAAAGTATGAAATAATATTTATCCATTCGGTATATATATATATATATATACATATTTTTTTTTATAAATATTTTTAAACCCTCAACTGACAAAACAATTGATCCCATGCATGAACTTCATGTATGGAATATATGGTTGCAACACTATTTATAATGTTAGTAAGGGAAGAACATCATAAGTGATGGTTATTTGGACTTAATAGACTCTTAACAAGTACCTCTATAAGTATGTTTATTGTGGTGAGTATGTTTTTGTTCCTTTTGAACTTTTTTCAAATCTTCCACTCCTCCACTTGCAATAGACAACAATAATTCGAAAATAAGGGAATGAGCTTCTTCATTAGTTTTCTGTTTTGCAGCAACAATCTCTCTAACGTTGTGGCATGATTCCATTAAAAGTTCTATACTCTCAATAATAGCACTAATCAATTTATCCAATAAGTTCATATCCATGGTTCTACGAACAACCACTCTTAAAATTTCCTTTTCATTTTCATCTGGTGGTAAATGATAATTAGGAACAATAAAACCTTTATTTCTTAAAAGCAAAGAGTAAATTGATTGAGGAATTTCAGGATACTCTTCTCTAATTTTTTTAGAGAATCTGAAAGCGACAACTGGTAAACCTGGTTCATAATCTTCATTGGAAGTGAGATATTTTTTCTCCTTGGAAGATATTTCCCTCGTATAAAGGAGTTTCTTTCTTTCTGGAGTGATTTTACGATGAATAACTGATAATACTTCAAAATGTTCAGTACTCTCCAAGACATCTGATAAGATTCTTGCACAATGTAAACTACTGTCATGAATTTTGGTGAAACCTTCTCTACCATAGGTCAATAAATTATAATACTGATGAATAACTGGGAAACCAGGTCTTGAAAAATTCAAACCAAAAGTTTCTTCAACTCCTCCAAGGTAATCTAACTTAAATCTTAAATTCTCTGGTAAATATTCAATATCTCTCCAAATAACCCAACCAAGACCAGCTGTAGTTAAACCAAACTTGTGACCAGATGTATTAATGGAAATAACTCTATCAACGGCAAAATCCCACTTTAAATGAGGATAAACAAATGGTGCGACAAATCCACCACTAGCCCCATCTACATGAATTTTGATATCGAGACCTTTCTCCTTTTCAATTTTATCAAGTAATTTAGAGATTTCTTCTACCGGTTCAAAAGCACCTGTAAAAGTTGAACCCATAATAACGAAAATACCAATGGTATTTTCATCAATGTTTTCTTCAATTTTAGATACATCAATCAAATGACCCGATTCTTCATTAATATTTATAAGTCTATCTTCAACGTCAAAATAACGAGCAAATTTTTCTAATGCCACCTGAGCGCAAGATGCCATAATAATATTTGGTTCTGCAATTGACTTCCCCTTTGCCTTTTGACGTTGTTGCCAATTTTTTTTCATGGCCAATCCTGCCAACATAATAGCTTCTGAAGAACCTGTTGTAGCTGTACCAACAGTGTTAATAACTTCCTTACCATCTTCGTTAATTTTCTTTGGTGCATGCCAAAGGTTGGAAATCATGGTAATGCATCTTTGTTGATAATCAATTAAACAAGGATATTCATCGTTATCAGCCAAATTCTTAACAAGGTTTTCAGTGATTAATTTCAATGGAGTTTCATCAATTTGAGTATTAACAAATGAGGCAAGGTTCAAGTTTGGAATACCATCCAAAGATAAGCCTTCACTCAAGGCATTATATACCTGAGTCGCATCACTTGAATGCTGTGGGATTTCAGTCTTTGGGATGATTTGATTCAGTGAGTACTCAAATAAATATTGCTCATGTTTATTCAATGGGATTCTTTTTCCATGCTTTAAAGCGGATCTTTCAAGCTTTTCAGCATCAATGTGTTTGGAAAGAGTCATTTTTCGTTGGTACTCAATTGAGCTGTTGAATTTCGTAAATGTTCAATTGTCAATTCTCAATTGAAATTGATATTGATATTGATATAAAGATTGAAGGGAATGGGGGAGGCAGAAAAGGTTCATTATATATGTCATTAGTTGCAAGCAAAGTACTGCAGATGCACCACATGTGCCAAATGTTTTCAAAAGGGGGTATGCATAAAATAATAAATATCTAAATTTCACTTGCCGTTGGAACCGAAGCATCAATTTACCGATTGATCATGTTGCGGATACAATTCATATAATAAATGAAGCAAAGCCTATTTAAGCTGTAATAATTTTAAGTTTTGAAAAAGAAATAACCTTGTTTGAATCAATTATGGCTGAATTTTAGAGTTATTGAATTTTAAATCCTCAACATTAAACGTCAAAAAATTTAGCAACCATTAGAGAGAATTATATCTCGCAAAATGGTCAGGGCTCAGATATACGGACTTATACTATGGAATCGGAAACAAAAGTTAAATTTGAAGTTTTTTTTTGTGGATATTATGCTTGAAAGTCAAGGGTGCCTTCAAATAAGGTAAAATATTAATGAAGAGTATACATTGATCTATCTGTCAATATCAATGTCTTTCAAATAATCGAAAACTACTTTAAAAACTCTTAAAGGTTTTTTTTTTTTTTGTTTTTATATATATATATATATATATATATATATATTTTTTTTTCATTTTTCATTTTTCATATTTCATTCTTTTTGTAGAAGTTTTAGTAGCTTTAAAGATATTGTAGCGTACAAACTGACGCCAAAAATGGCTCATAAGTTAAGTGGAGATATTTAATAACTTGCAACTAAAAACACAGCAAAAAATAAAAACTATGCGCAAAACGACTTGAAATGAAATAGAGCGGAGAGTTAAAAAGTCAAAACTAAATATTCATGATAATATATTATCATATAATAACTGTTCAATGAATGTTTAAAGCTGACGATCTTGATAGAGGATAAGTATTAATTTAAGGGTGGAAAAATTATTAATGGACTTAATCCTCAATTTTAGTACTTCAAACCTTAGGAAAAATACTACAATTTATTATTATTATTTTTTTTTTTTTTTTTTTGAAAAAGAGCTATTATATGTTTGCAATGATCATATGAAAATTGACAGTATTCTACATTGGAACCTGACGTTTTATATATATTCCTGTATTTATTAACTGAAATCTCTCTATTCGACTTCTTCATCGAACTTTTCACCTTCGATCAAATCTGGAATATCTTCATCACCACCCTTAGCACCTTGTGGACCAATAGCAGCATCTAATGGGTTCTTACCAGCTTGAATTTGTTCAGCTAATTGTCTCAAGATTTCAAGGTTTTCAGCTCCTAATTGAGGTAAGATTTGTGGAATCAATTGAGTAACATCCTTTTCTTGTGGGTAACCAGTGAAGGCAAAAGTGTTGCTGTCAGCAGCACCTTGGACACCAACTCTGTTGAAGTGAAGAACCTTACCATCTTCTCTGAAGAAGTTAGCTTCTTCAATTGCTTCGATCTTTTGAGCATTCAATTTTTGAAGAGCGGCAAGCAACTTGGTGTCATCTTGTTCAGTCTTGGCGACCTTCTTAGCCTTAACTCTGGAACCACCAACCTTCTTAGCGGTAGAAGCCTTCAATTTGGCTAACTTTTCTGGATCAACTGGCATGTTTAATGTATGTAAGATATGTTGAGAACAGATTCAGGAAATTTTCACCACCGAAAAGTGTCGACACTTTTGTTGGTTGGTACACGAGTTTTCAATTTTCAATTTTGAAATACAATAAAAAAAAAAACAATTTAACAATATTCTATGGCAACTAATGTTTCACAAAAAAAAACTTATTTTAAATTTAGTTTTTTATTTTTTTTTTTTTTTTTATAATTGAGTAATATTCTTTAGTTATACAGGAAGGTATATCACTAATTTGAGTGTAGGAAACTGGGCAACGGTTTAGGTACCATTTGATAGGAATCGCAATCTAGTTTAAATGCACAACTGTGAGATAAGCAGCTTTGATTAAAATTCAACACAAAATTGTTGGTTAATTTTTTACTTAGTAATATTTATATATGTATGTATATCTCTAAATGTATATATATATAAATATATATATATATATTATTTACTTAGATATAAATTTATGTGTATATAATTTTGATTTTTATACTAAAACTACTAGTTATACATTTATTTGATTGATTACTCAAACATTTTTGTTTTGTTTCATTAATCTATATCTTACAAGGGATGTTTCTTCATCGATTGATTCTATCCTTCAATCAATACCTTTTCCCCACCAATAGATGGTTTATATTATGCGCATCAGTCCCTGTAGCATTGGCCACGGGGACTCTTTTCGTCTACTCTGCGTACTCCACGCAATTGGCTGAAAGATGTGGTTTAGATGCTTCTCAAACTGGGAATTTAAATATTGCAGCCACTATAGGTTCTTCAATAGGAGCAGTGTTATCTGGAATTGTTACAGACATGTACGGAACGCAGCTACCTATATTAGCTAGTTGCACTTTCTTGCTGTTGGGATATTTCTCGCTTTACACCAGTTATATACGCGGACTTGAAAGTACTAATATCGAATTATTAGTAGCTATGTTTTTAGTTGGTTTAGGTTCAGTGGCAGGATATTTTTCAAGTTTGAAAGCGATTGCAATTAGTTTCCCTGATTATAAAGGATCCGCTCAAAGTGTTACTATAGCTTCATTTGCCATATCAAGTTTAATGTATCTGCTTATATCTAATTATTTAAATGATACGGGTATCTTTTTAAAATTCTTATATTGCTCCAGTGCTTCCTTATTGTTAATCGGATTTTTGTTGATAAGAGTGGAAGGACGAATTGATAATCCAGGGAGTTTAGAGCATGACTTGATTGATGATATTAGACAAGAATTTGAATATTTGAATGGCAATAATTTTTCGATTGATAGCCCCAACCATACTCCCAATAATGAATTAAGGGCTGGGGGTAGTAACAGTAGTAGCGATAATACTATTTCAACTGCCGTTATCACTGAAGAAACCCATTTAGTTAATCCCAGGGGCAATTTGATTAAAACCAACCAAAATCATAAATCACGTTCGTTGAAACATATGAATTTAAAGCAAAGTTTATGTCACCCTATTTTCTGGTATCATTATTTTATTTTCTCTATAACTCAAGGTTTTGGCCAAATGTATATTTATTCAGTTGGATTCATATTGAAAGCTATTCATTTTTATTTCCAACAAAAATCACCAGTAGAGATCAGTTTGGATTTACGTACTTTACAAACAATTCATGTTTCTGTAATAGCAGTGGCATCATTTGTGGGCCGTTTAACTTCGGGACCAGTATCTGATTTAATTACTAAGCGTGGTTTCCAAAGACATTGGATCTTAATTTTGGGATCTTTATTTATGGGGGTAGGTCATTGTTTATATTTATTTAATATTGGGGATAACTTCAATGATATAACTGCTGCAAATGTATATTTAGTATTGATATCATTTATAATTGGGTTTGCGTACGGTTTCACTTTCACTTGCTATCCGGTGGTTGTTTCTGACTTATTCAGTATGGATAATTATTCTTTGATATGGGGTTGCATATATACGAGTACTACTTTTGGTCTTACATTCATGACCAAGATTTTCGGGTTTTTTTATGATAGGCATACTACGTGGGATAAGCATTACAAGGCATATATCTGTCCCATAGGTTCCGCGTGTTACCATGAAACTTTTGAAATAACTACTATGCTTAACATCTTTGTTATAATGATGGTATTATTATATATATATTTAAGAAAATGAATGGTTGGGGTCGATTTTTATTGTAGATGTGAGTTTTATAATTTTCCAAATAAAAAATTTTTTGCTCCAATTAATTTATTAATTGTTTCTTGATTTTGCTAAAATAGCACCTAAATTAATTTGTCTTGGTTGTGTACAAAATAGCCAAAGAATAATAACATACATGAAATTATAATTAAATTCTTGAGTTAAAATGACTCAAAAACCTACCATATCTGTCAATGAACTTCTACAAAGGCAAAATGAAGAAATGAACGCTAAACCGAAATTTCTTTCCAAGAAAGAAAGGAAAAAGTTACAGTTGTTACAAGAAAAACAACAACTAAATGTACACAAACCATCACCAAAAAGAACAATTAGTAAAGCAATCAGTGATAATGGAGCACAAATTTTGCCCGATACCAAAAAAGCGAAAAGTGCCACCAAAAATAAATTTAGTTTTGACTGGGATAACACTGAAGATACGAGCCAAGATTTTGATACTTTAGTTCAATACGAGAAAGTAAGTAACACTGCAAATTTAGGATTGGAAGATGTTCATTGGAGTGCAAAACCATTGGAAAAAATGACCGCTAGAGATTGGAGAATATTCCGCGAAGATTATAATATTAGTTCTAAAGGTGGGAATATTGCCCATCCATTAAGAAATTGGCGAGAATCGACTATCCCGGATAAAATCCTTGAAATTGTTGATAATATATTGAAATTTAATGAACCAACTCCAATTCAACGAGCAACCATACCTTTAGCATTATCCTTGAGGGACGTAGTCGGCATTGCAGAGACTGGTTCTGGTAAAACATTGGCATTTTTGATCCCCTTTTTCGCATACCTTATAGAGCTGGTGGATCCAAATTATTTGGAATTGGAACATGTACAAGAAAATAAATCCAATAATACATTGGGGTTAATTCTAGCACCAACAAGAGAATTAGCGTTACAAATATCTAACCAAGCAACAATTATAGGTAAAGAACTTGGATTTAATGTAGTAACGGTTATTGGTGGTCATCAATATGAAGAAACAATTTTTTCCATTAAAAATGGAGTGCATTTGGTGGTTGCTACCCCTGGAAGATTGATAGATTCTGTAGAAAGAGGAATCATTAATTTACTGAAGTGCCATTATTTGATTATGGATGAAGCAGATAAAATGGTTGATATGGGTTTTGAAAAATCTATACAATCTATAATGAGTTATTTACCACTGAGCCCT
Organism: Kurtzmaniella cleridarum; assembly: GCA_030573815.1. Classification (NCBI taxonomy): domain Eukaryota; kingdom Fungi; phylum Ascomycota; class Pichiomycetes; order Serinales; family Debaryomycetaceae; genus Kurtzmaniella; species Kurtzmaniella cleridarum. Next base: position 473,925 of record JAJMDQ010000002.1, on the reverse strand, counting down.
TCAAGTATCAATTCTATGACCAGGGCTAGGGTCACTTTAATGTTTACTGCTACTATAACTCCAGCCATTGAAAAAATTACTCGGAGTTATTTGGAGAATCCGGCCTCACTTATAATTGGTAATATTGGTGAAGCTATAGATAATATAGATCAACAATTTGAATACACCTATTCATCTGATAACAAATCTAAATCTAGCATTGAGATTGATTCGTTAAATGAAATAAAACTGAAGAAACTTCTTCAACTTATTCAAGATCATGTCAAATCAAATAAAAATTACTTAATAATTATTTTCGCTAATTATAAAAAAATTTGTGAATTACTTTCACAATTCCTTGATGAAAATCGATTTAATGATAATGTGGTTATCCATGGATCTAAAAGTCAAGAGTTTCGAGAAAGGGCAATTCAAAACTTCCGATCAGGAACAAATCGGATACTTATTGCAACTGATGTAGCTGCAAGAGGTATAGACATCCCCAATGTTTCCTTGGTAATCAATTACCAAATGACGAAAAAAATCGATGAATATGTACATAGGATTGGTAGAACCGGTAGAGCTGGTAATAAAGGTTCTAGTATAACATTTTTAGATGATTCAGATTCAGATGTTTTCTTGGATTTGAAAAAATTCTTATCTAAAGGTAAGAAAAAATGCCCTCCTTGGTTATTGAATCACACTAGCACTAGAATTAAAACCATTAATGAATAAGTAAGTTTTATTATAATCAGTCACTATCGCTTGTGTAATCAACCAATCTCTCAGTTTGCTTTATGGGGATATTACGTTTAAACTTGGATAATTCTTCAAGAATCCTAGGTGGGATTAAAGATACCGGTTCTTGGATCGACTCAGGTTCATTTACAATTTCTTGTTCAATTTTAGGAGTATCTTGCAATTTTCTTTTCTTTTCAGATGATGAAGAAGAAGGATCTGTAACATCCAAAAGACGTTTTACCATATCATAGGTCTTTTGCTGCAATTTTGTCTCTTGCAATTTGCGACTTTGAGGATCTGGGTTCTCAGATGCCCATTTCACTACAAGAACAGATTCATCGTCTAAACTTTGGTTTGCCATTGCCTCTTTAGCAAACTGGGCCAGTTCTTCTAACTTATAAGTGACAAAAGCTATATTTTTTTGCCTTATAACTTTAATTTGTTCGATGGCTCCAAATTCCCCAAAATGCTTGCTTAATTTGGATTCACTATTATCATCTACATGTAGCCCTGAAACGTACAAAGTACAATTAACTCTGTTAAACGAACCAACTCCATCCATGTCATCTCTGTAACTTGCTGTTTTATCTCTACCAAAACAATCTTTGGTGGGGATAACATAATCTGATTCTTGAGGGATTCGATGAAGAAATGGACATTTAGAACCCCTGTAACAACATCCACGAGCGAAAAATAAACATATCGGTGCATTTGCACTAGCTTTAGTGGTACCTGAATCTCGTTCAACGTTTACCCGGTATTTCAGTTTAATATAGTTTCGGTTCGAACTTTCTCCTCCAGACCACTTAAGAAACCATATATTGAAAGCTGTACCTGTTTGCGGAGGCCTCTCATCATCGTCAATGGTGTCTGGGTCTAACTGAAGTCTTGCAGGCCTCATGACTACTGGGGTAAGCATGGGGTGTATAAGAAAATAAGAAAATAACAAGAAAATAACTCTTGATCAAAAATGATTTTTCAAATATATGCGACAATTATGATCTACAATACAATACAATACCAAAGAAAACAAAAACCAAAAAAAAAAAAAAAAAAGATGATGATGATTCCATTTCCATTACATAATCCTTAATAGATAACATTATTCATATTAATTTCTAATATACAATTACATCAAATTAGCAATAAAGGAGAAACCCACCACAGCGGCAACAGCAGCAGCTTTTTTCCAAGAAGTAGTGTCATACAAGCTGGCACCAGCAGCAGAAGATGCAGAGGACGACGAAGATGAAGTGGAAGATGCAGAAGATGCGGAGGAGCTACCAGTAGTGGAAGTAGCATGAGTGGAAGCACGGGAAGAAGAATCAGCACTAGAAGCATGAGAAGAAGCAGCACCAGAAGAAGCAGCAGTGGTAGTACCAGAAGCGGCAGAAGCAGCAGATTCAGTGGCAGCTGCTTCAGCACCAGAAGCTGTGGATGCAACAGATCCAGTGTGGTGGCCAACAACAGATCCACCTTTAGAAGTAACAGTATCATAAGCACCCACGGCACCAGAAGTAACAGTATCATAAGCACCCACGGCACCAGAAGTAACAGTATCATAAGCACCCACAGCACCGGAAGTAACAGTTCTGTAGACACCCACGGCACCAGAAGTAACAGTATCAAAGGCACCCACAGCACCAGAAGTGACGGTATTAACAATACCACCTACCTCACTGATAATATCAGCTTTAACTTGGAAATCGTAAGCATTAACACCCATTTTTGTTTGTATATCAATTATTTTATATTATAAAGTCGGTTGGTTGAATGAATTAATTAGTTAGTTAGTTAATTAATTAATTGATTAAAATTGATTCTTTTGATTATAATATCTTTGGTAGATTTAAATTTAATTTAAATTAATATTGTTTTGAGCAACAAGAAAAAGTAAATCGGCTTGAATTCGGCCACAATTTATATCACTGAATGTTTTAGTTAAATTCCGATCAATCCACAATTTGACATCATGTTTATATTTTTGGAAACGCTGCAACCAGCAGAATGCGCAGCATCTCCTGCATAACGATAGCATAAATTACGTGTTATACCTACCAGCCATCACGATCCACGGTTATGATACCTAGTGTCTCTTGTCCTCGACGATTGTTTGTTAACTTTAAGCTTCCAGTGTTTGTTGTAAATAAAGCAATTCCCAGTGAAAGGCTGGATATAATTAATGTATGGAACACATTTAACATATCTCAATAAAATCGCTGGATCAATTCCAAATCACAAGATCAATGTTTACACTTATGTTTTGTTTACATAATTTCAATATATCAGTTAAAGTTTAAGAGATTTTTCTTAGTTTACAATAGTGGCGTTGATCTATATTTGGATTATATTAAAATAGTGGCATTCATCAATGCTTGCAAAATCATTAAAGAGCTCTGATTGATCTTTAAACGTACCAGCTCAGCCTTGAATTTATTTCAAGTTTTAATCAATAATATCTTTACTAATTCGAGAAATCGTGAAACATTCACAAGTTATTATTGAAAAATAAAAAAAAAAAATTATATTGAAATTAAATAGCTCAATTACCCAAGCTCTTGCGCGGGCTACAACTGTGCCACAAATGATCATTCAAATTTACAAATCAAATTTTAAAATCAAATTTCGTCTAAAGAAAATTAACTTTTTATATTTATTTTCGCTATGTTATACTTTACAAGTTTCACGTAGATATGTCAAGTGGGTTCTTTCTTTCTTTCTTTCTTTCTTTTATTTTTTATTTCTTTATAACCAGTGAGCGCCTTACAATGCAACTAAACTAAACTAACTTAGAATAATAAAAGCGTAGTTTAGGTATTACATAATAATTCCACTTACCATGGTTAAATCATTTTCAATAGTCACATGAACAGGCACATGACTATATACATAGCAAGCTACTAAGTTACCCATTTGTCAATTAGTTTTTCTCCAACTGTTTGTCTTAAGCAATTGCACATAAGTTTTTGCTTATCTCGCACCAACATTCCTTATTAGGCATCTATTCCCTGATAATCTATTGGCGCCAATATATATATCTATATATTTATCTATATATCTATATCTATATATATCTATATATATATTGTTAAATGGAGCATTAGATAATAAAATCTTTAATATAGCCAGTTATCATTCAATTAGTATGTGTGGAAAGTCAGCTTCTACAACTAGTGCAACCTCGTCTACTTCGCTGAATGCGCCAACATCTTGCTGCGGATCTTCTTGCAAATGTGGATCTAATTGCCAATGTGCATCTTGCAACACTACTAAATTGTAATCACAAAATATACAGTATATATATGAACAAAATATATGTGAACAACTAATTAAAATTGTAAAATATATACCAAATACATTAAGTAGAAACCGATAAAATGATGGTTACAGCTTAATACAATGGGGTTAACTAAAAGTTTCAAACTTTATTGATTTATATATCTTGTTATATTTACGAATATTTACGAATTTCCAGCTCCTTTTACTTTCTTGGAGATAATTGTAAAATTTCCTTCTTAATAGCTTCTCCCAAGTCCTTGTGAACCTTGGAGAAGTAAGCAATGACTCTGTCTTGAATATCTGGGTTTGCAGCAGATGCGTGTACAGCAACATTGTGAGCCAAGTTCTTTTGAGCGTTAGGATAACGAGCTAAAGTTTCCCATAAAGCGGTAGCTTGAACAAAATCTGCGTCAGTGTATTTCCAGTGGAATGGACAAGCAGAACCTTGCCAAACTTCTTGATCTTCTTGTAATTTAACATCAGATTGGAAAGCAATTGGTTCAGATGTTGCCAAGTAGTTTGGAGTACTACCCAAGTTACCATTGATATTCATTAAACCATCTCTCATGTGAGGGTTGAAAACTCTACCAGCAACTGGACAGTTAACTGGAATTTGAGTGTAGTTGACACCTAATCTGTGTCTTTGAGTGTCAGGGTATGAGAACAATCTGGATTGTAAGACTGGATCAGCAGATGGTTCCATACCTGGAACAGTGTGGGCTGGAGAGAAGGCTGCTTGTTCAACTTCAGCAAAATAATTCTTTGGGTTTTCGTTTAAGGTGAGCTTACCAAATCTTCTTAATGGATAGTCCTTCTTTGGCCAGACCTTGGTTAAGTCAAAAACGGAAAATGGTGCCTTCTTGGCTTGTTCTTGAGTCATAGTTTGAATGTAACAAGTCCAAGATGGGTAGTTACCAGCAGCAATGTTCTTGAATAAATCTTCTTGAGCATGATCTGGGTTGGCAGCAGCCATTGCAACAGCTTCTTCGTTGGTCATTGTTTTGAATCCTTGGTCAGAAATAAGGTGAACTTGAACGTAGTGCCATTCACCCTTAGCATTAGACCATTTATAAGTGTGACCAGAGTAACCGTGCATTTCTCTGTAAGATCTTGGAGTACCACGATCAGAGAAAAGAGTCATAACTTGGTGGATAGATTCTTGGTTGGTAGTTAAGTAGTCCCAAAACATGTTTGCATCTTTCAAGTGAGTTTCTGGGTTTCTCTTTTGAGTATGAATGAAATGAGGAAATTTAGATGGATCTCTAATGAAAAATACAGGAGTATTATTGTAAACAAAATCCAAGTTACCTTCTTCAGTGTAGAACTTAGTAGAGAAACCTCTTGGATCTCTAGCAGCATCAGCTGAACCGTTTTCACCACCAACAGTGGAAAAACGGGTGAAAACTTTAGTCTTCTTACCAACAGTATCTAAAAATTTGGAGCAACAGATATCAGTGATGTCATCAGTCACTTCAAAAACACCATATGCACCAGAACCTTTAGCATGAACAACTCTTTCTGGAATTCTTTCACGATCAAAATGAGCAAGACTGTCAATTAAATTGAAATCTTGTAATAATAATGGACCATGCTTACCAATTCTTTGAGTAGCAAATGGTTCTGGGATTGGTGCACCATTAGAGTTAGTGAAAATAGGAGGAGCCATCTTTAAATGTATTTAAATAAGACAGACAATTAAAATATTAAATTAATTCAGCAAATAAAAGCAGTTGTAAAAAAAATCTAATCCATGAGAACAATTGAGCTTATTTATATAGTAAGCAGTGAAACACCACAAAAGTTTGCAAAAACGCGGGGTTGCTGCCATTGACCAAAAAAAAAAAAAAAGAAGACAAATAAAATTGCATAACAGTTATAAATGTGGTCTAAACTCAATATTTCATGAAGAAATGTAGCAGTATCTAATGAGTTATATTATATTAAAAGCATCCCTATATAATCCAGAGAGTACATTATATAGTGATAAAGTGTACCAGATAGCCATAATAGTATTTGCTAGCCACAAATTGAATAAAATCGATCAATAACTGATAATTATGTGCTGACTAAATTTGGAATCTGATTGGATTAGGAAACCGAGGAACTGCAACTGATAGTGATAGATTGGGCCGGTAAAAATGTTAAAAAAGGTTAAAAAAAGTTTTTTTTATTTTTTGCATTACTGCATTACAAAACAAAAATGGAATTTTTTTTTTTAAAATAAAACCATTAAACAGATGACGCTGAGAAAAGAAATAGTTCTATAACATATGAAATCATGATAAATTTATTGATAACGTGATATATAAACGCAACTGAACTTTAATAAAGTAAGAATATATTATAATAGGATCATTAATTTACCATTTAACAGGTTCTAGCTTTATAAGTTCTATCATTATTAAATGATACAATGTATTAGGATAAAAAAAAACGTAGATAGGCAAAAAAAAAAATAAACAACTCTTCAGTTTGAAATTTTCATTTAGATTTTAATAGCTTTGAAAGTTCGTAATCAAATCCTCATTGAAAATATGGTGTTAATTCTGGGGCAAAGGAGAAGATGTAGAGGGGGAAGAAGGAGGGGGGAAGATATTTCAATTGGCATGTGAGAGTTTCCAGTGATTTTGTGTAACATCTACCGATACGTCCGACGCCCGCGGTAAGTGTGAATATGAGTTTCAGTGTACATATAGTACTGTTTATATTACTAAAAAAACTAGTGGCTAGCCATTGAAAAAATATTGCCATAATAAGTAAGTTTTGTGGGGGTAATTGAAATTTGAAAAATGGCACATAGTCAATACTGAATGTTAATTTTTGTTTCAACTTGAAAATTTAAAAAAAAATTATTCTTTGCCTTTGTATATAATTAATATAGTAGAACTATACTGAATACATCAACGAAATATAGCAAATCAAAGCAAAGTGCAAATATCTGTATTAACAAAACAATTATTACAAATGGTTAAACTTAAAAAATTGATAAAATGTCTATTAAACGTAGAGTTTCTATATACAAAAAGATTAAATATAATTGGATAATCATATTATTTTCCTTCTAACAAGTTAAAAAAAATTAAGAAATTAATAATGGGACATCATCTAACGTTTTTCATAACTACGTTTCTTTTCTGGAGACAGGAAACGCTTTCTAGATTCTTTCTTATAATCATGGTTCATATCGCCGTTACCATCATAACTATGCTTATACTTGAAGTTTCTTCTGTTTTCCATAAAATTATTTGAGTTTGAGTACTGTCTATCATTATTGTCATGACCATAGTTTGAATCATAATTTTTTTTATAATTTGGTTTATAAGAACCACCATGTCTTTGATTATAATCATTATTGGAGTTTGAATTTCTGGATTGATATTTAGGTTGGTACCTAGATTGATCATTATTGGTGGCATACTGATCATTTTGGTTAAAACGAGATGTATGATTACGATTCTGATTCTGATTTATATCATTCATATTGAAAATGTGATCAAGTCCAAAGACCCTATTTCTACCTCTGGATTGTAAGTTAAGAGTTTTAGTAACAAACATACTAGACACATCAAATCTAGCATCTGGATCGTTAAGTAAATATCTAAATAAACTTAATGATTCTCTAGTGGCATCAATCATTGCCAAACCATATTTTTGAACAATATTTCTTTGAAATTTTAACATGGAAACCATGGCTTCATTAATATGATGTTTAGGAATATTAGTCACTGCATTTTGAATGAGTAATTTAATTTCTTCATCTGATTGATAATTATCAACTTTATTAAATTCAACTGATTGATCTTGAGTCAATTTTTTAGTGTAATTTCCTTCAATATCTGATAAAGAAATGTGAGCATTCCCAAAATTATCTGCTCTCCCAGTTCTACCAATTTTATGAATATAATCAGCTGTATTCATACTTGGACCAACTTGAATTACATCAGTAACATTGGGGAAATCAAGACCTCTTGCAGCAACATCAGTGGCAAATAAAATTGCTGGTTTACTTGCTTTAAAATTTTTATAATTCTTATTTCTGTTACCTTGGGTCATAGTCCCATGCAAACTGCAAACTCTAAGAGTAGTGTTACCACATTCTTTTAAAATATTGATCATAAGCCTAGTCATTAAATCAACCAATTGAACTGTGGGTAAAAAAAAGATTGCTTTAAAATGAGGATTTTTCAAATTATCCAGCACAATTTTAAACGAAGATTCAAAACTTTGAGCCATATCATTGGTAAGATGTAATTGTTGATGAATTTTCAGAATTGAATTTTTTTCAGCTTCAGAGATGGCATTAACGAAAAAATAATCGCCATTCATATCAGTATCAGCAAAAGTTTTCACAGAATCATCCATGGTAGCACTAAATAACATGGTCTTGTACCTATTAGGTGTAGATTGTTGCATTTCATCAATAATTTCCGAGATTCCATAAAGTTCTTCTTTGAAACCAACTTCTAAAAGTCGATCAGCTTCATCATAGACTTTAATTTTCAAATTTTGCATGGCATCAGCCATTTGTCTTTTCTCTAAATTTGCTCTTAATCTACCTGGGGTGGCAACAAGAATTTTAGGAATACGATGAGGACTTAAATTATCAGGTTTCGTACCTCCCACCATAATACCAACCAGCATTTGCTTTTGAAGTGGTGGTGGTAATTTTTTAACAATTTTATTTAATTGATCAACGATTTGAAGTGCCAAATCTCTTGTTGGTGCAAGGATAAGTGAAATAACTTTGCCATTCAAATTCCGTTCATTATAAGCAGCTTGAAGACATGGAATTCCAAATGCTAAAGTTTTACCAGTACCAGTATTAGCATGAACAACCAAATGCTGGTTTAGATTTGTAGCTCTTGTAATCGATTTCTGTTGCACTAACGTTAAATTATTCCATCCATTTGCTATCATTGGTTGAGTAATTTTGGCATCGATAATGTTATTATCTTGTAAATCTTGAGCAGTAAGATACTCAAATTTTTTAACATCAACTTTAGGGACTTTGGTTAAATCTTGATCTTGATCTTTATCTTGATCTTGATCTTGTTGTTTCAGTTTGATCAATGGTTCATTTGGAAAAGATTGATTAAGATAATCTGTTTTCAAGTCAATATTACCATTGGTTTTGGCCTGTAATAAAGTTGGAGATGTTGTGTAATACTTGACAAAGTTGTAAGCAATGCTACGAGATTTCAAACCCACTTTGATCGTGGTTAAAAATCTGGGAACTGGCATGCTTAAAATAAAATTATCTCATCGAGAACGGAAAAAAAAAGACAGACAATTCTGCACCGATTATGTGAGATCACAAAATTAAACCCAACGCAGGCTTATTGTGCAGGGTGATAAAAGAAGCAACTATTATATCGTCAAAATTAATAATGAAAAATTAGGCAAGGGGAAACGGAGGAAAGGTCTGAAAAAAACAAAAAGCAAAAAGAAAAAAAAACAAAAAAAAAAAACAAGTAAAAAAAAATAATAATAATAATAATGAAATTAAATAAACCTATAACTGTTGCGAGCTGTCTAATACTAGGAAAAAATATCACTTACAATGCCCGAAGAACTGCGGAATATACTTTCCAAGTTTAAGTTTACCTCGAAATTTTCCAATTTATCACTTAATTCAACTCCTGAGCGCGATGGGTCCAAAGAAAACGATACTTTAATTCATAATGCGTTTGTCAAGTACTATCAAAGTAGAGGCGAACCATTCCCAGCATGGCTAGGGGTTCAAGCTCAAGAGGTTGAAGGAAATGGGGGTAGCAATAGTGGGAATCAGTTTAGCCAGTATGCCAATTCCAAATATCAACCGGTTCATCGTCCTCAACCACATCATAGCCAATCAGCATATCAGCCTCGCTCAACTGGGGATCCAGAACAACAAGGGGGTGGGTATTCACAACGGAACTCTAGTTCTGAGACTTCTTCAGGGTATCAACCAAGATCTTCAAGCAGATTACAAGATATGTACAATAAATCCCGGCAACAATCTATTCCCGGAGCCGGGTATAGTACACAGCCAGCTTTTAATCGAAGTAATTCTACTGTTACTGTTGGACCTTCGCGACTCAAGGAAAAAATGATGAGAAATAATTCATTCAATAATGTACCCAATTTAGCGCAGAATCTGGGGGTTCAAAGTTCATATTCCAATGGTGGATCCAATGGAACTCGGCCTACATGGGGAAGGCAATAAGCGGTATTTTATTATTTAGTACCAAAAGACCAAATTCAAATTTAATTACCAAAATCAGATATAAATACCAGTACAATTATATATATACATTTAATACTAGACTTTTAGATAAGCCAATTTTTTTTTTTTTATCTTTTTCTTTTTCCTTTTCTTATCCTACGATAAACCATTCAATTGTCGATATTGTTCTTCCCAACAATCTCTAATTTTCACAAACCATTTGGGTAATTTATCTTCAGGTGGTAGTCTGATTTTAATCACTTGTACGTTATCATACATAACAGGATGCTTATGAATATTTTTATAGAATTTGAAATCAGTTTTCAGTTTGAGTTTTGAAATCCCAAGTGAATCTCTCAATTCGGCAACATCAACACTTTTTTTACGCTCAGAGCCTCGCTTTAAATTCTGTTTAGAAGATGCGAAAAATGATACATCATGAACCAGATTGCTTCTAAATTTATTGTTATTATTCCACATTTTGGTATCAATAGAAGATCTGCGACGCGAGCCAAAAGATGATAGAAATACATCGTTTGAAACGCTATTGTGACGTAAAATTCCAGGTTGACTAACGCTTTTAGGTGAAGTTCCAGGTGTGAGTCCTTCATTCAGATTTGATCTTTGTTCTTTCCTTTTCTCAACTAATTTTAAAAGATTTTGCGGGATTTGTGGTGACGCTGACAATAAATCATCATCAGTATCATCATTTTCATCAAGATTTTCATCTTCATCTACACCATCTTCACCATCTTCACCATCACCATCACAATCATCTTCATCATCTTCTTCATCATCATCAGGAAACGTTGATTCATATAAAGGATTTGCACTTTTCGATACTTCTTGTATATAGGTATCACATGGACTATGTAATGCTGACAGTTGCCCCGAAAGTTGTCTTTGTTTGTAATGCAAATTATTATTTGAATAGTTTAATATATTAATACTTGTAGAACGATTAATCTCTTTATCATTTAAGTTTAAATCATCTTTATGAGGTTCCGATTTCACGTTCGTGTTAAGATTTGCATGCTTTTCATATGGAATCAATTCGGTTTGCACCAATTCAAGGAAATTTTCGGCAAAGAAATTGGATTTAGACGCTGATCCAGCAAATATTCTATATTCATTAAGTATAGAGTTGAAATTCCATTTTTGAATTTTGCGGAGGATCCCAATTAAAGTCAGAGATGAGTCAATCACCAATATGTTATGTTTATTTTTATTTAAAATCAATTCAAATGCTCGTAATATAAGATTTTTTTCAATTGACATCCAAGAATCGTTTTTACTTTCTCTTGTGATTGATATAGGTTCAATTTCATTCACACTATTCATTGTTGTTTCCATCTGATCGTATTCCTCGTCAACTACTGAAGAACTGACTCCTGTATTATGATGGTTAGAAATTTTCAATCCTCCAATATTGTATAGATTGATATTATTAGTTTGAAGAAATGATTCCAATGATCGAGGTGGTTTTTCTGCATCAAGTACGATTAAAGATTTCAAATTCAACGTTTCCATAAAGGGGAAATGATCGGAATCGATTTTGGTACACCGATACACTCCATCCTCCACCAATCCAAAGTTATCTGGGGGTACAAGCATATTTGCGTTAGTAAATGATTGAAATTTTGAGAAAGAATTAAACAAATAGATAATAATAATAATAATAATAATATAAAAAAAAAAAATGAAAAAAAATAAAAAATATTAAGCAAAGAAGGCTAGAGTCAAGTAAATAGTTAAACCACAGCCAACCAACGATGATTCAACTAGTATAATTATTTAAATTCAAGTTTACTAAATTCCAACTACATCTGGTCACTTTATTCATATAAATTAGATACTTAACCTCTGATAAATAAATCATCTGGAATACCAGCGTATTCATCGTAACCTAAAGTAAGGTTGATGTTTTGCAAACATTGAGTGGCGGCACCTTTCAATAAATTGTCAATGGTAGCTACAATAACAACACGATCAGCTTTGGAGTTCACAGCAAATCCACCAATAACTATTCCATGCTTACCACTAATATCTCTAACCAATGGAGCTTCTCCACTGATGGAAATAAGTTGTTCACCTTGGTATCTTTCTTGGAAAATGTTTCTAATTTCTCTGGAAGTTAAACTATTAGGCTTAATTGGAATCAGAATAGTATGAGAGATACCTTGGAACCATTGTGCAACATGTGGGGTGAAAGCTACATCCAAACCCAATTGACTGCTAATTTCACGTTCATGGATATGATCAGTCAATGAATATGGGATAAGATTATTAGCAAGAAAGTTAACATCATTCTTTAAAGATGGTTTGGTGCCTGCACCCGAGTATCCAGAAACTCCAAATATAGTTGGAGTTCCCACAGCATAGTCAACCAATGGAGCAATTGCACACTGAGCAGCTGTTGCATAACACCCTGGATTTGAAATTCTCTTTGCTGCTGCAATTTCATTTCTATCATTCAATTCTGGTAAACCATAAACCCATTCTCCACTAGTTTCAAATCTATAATCGGCAGATAAATCAACAATTTTAGATTTCCCATTTTCCACTGAATTAATTACATCAACGAATGGTTTACAAACTCCATTAGGTAAAGCCATTACCCAGATATCAACTTCACCATTTTCTTCAAGTTTCCTAATATCTTCAACTTGCAAATTGGAGTAAATAATATTATCCTTATTATAACCTTGCAATTTTTGACCATTTAATTCACGAGATGATACATGAGAAATTTCTAAATAAGGATGATCATCAATCATCTTAATTAAATTTTGTCCAGTGTAACCTCTAGCACCAATTAATGCAACCCGGGATTTTTTTTTATTATTCCCTTCTCTCATTGGTGGATTAGGGTTGGAAGTTGAAGTTGCAGAATATTGTCTTTGATGTTGCTTGAAAATGGCTTGGAATTTATTGGCATAACCATGAATTCCTCTTTTTTGAGTGGTTGAACTGAAAACTCCTGATTCACTTGAAGAAGAAAGGGCAGAATCTAAATTGGAAGAGTCAAAATTTTTTATTAATTCAGAAGCTTGATTAGTATCTAAACCATACCAAAATAAAATTTCCCCATTTTTGGCAAATGAACCATCTGATTTAGAAAAATACCATGAAATATTAGCATCATTTTCATTAACAATCCAATATAATGAAGAATAATCTTTTTTCAAAGCATGGAAAATATTATCAGTTACATTGTTTAACCAACCAGTTCTTGAAGATAAGAATTTATCTAATTTAGGAATTTTCCCCTTTGGTTCAGTAACAATAGCTAAAACTTCTAATGGTTCATCACCATAAGACTTGAATGGAACCGTTTCTAAAGTTTTCAAATAAGAGGCCACTGATACTTTGCCGCTTTTAATTGCTGGATCTCTCAGTAATGCAGATCTTAAAATGTCTGGATTACCAAATTCTTTTAAAGAATTTCGGTTGATCAATTTATAACCTCTTCTAATTAAAGTACCTGCACCAGAATCGGTAAATAATTCTTTTTGTAAATCATTAACATCGATAATGGCAACTGAAGATGATCTTGGTAAATGTTGTAATAAATCATGGATTTCTTTAATCTTAAGTTTAGTACCATATTTAACCCAACTTTCTTTTAATAAGTCTTCATATTCTTCATCCAAATTGATTGCAGAAATTTTTTCTCCAGTGTTACCATTGATAATACCACCTTTTTCGTTTAAATAAACAATCTTTAATGGCTCAAACTCTCTAGCTAATTCCCCTGCTGCTACATCAGCGTTAACATTTAATAATTGTCCCGATGGAGTTTCAGCCATAGATGTTAAAATAGGTAAATATCCAGCTTCAATTGATGCTTCAATTGGTGACTTATTAACTGAGTTAACTTTACCAACCAATTGGTATTTTTCCTTGTCCAAAAAATCAGCTCCAAAGACTCCAGTAGTAATTGGTCTAGCATGAACCCCCATTTTTTCAAGTGCAGTTACTAATCTTAAATTTTGTTCCAAAAAGCATTTACGAACAACTTCCATAGTTTTAGGATCAGTAATACGAATTCCATCAATGTACTCTGGTTCAACGCCTTCATTTTCCAAAAGTTCATTAATTTGTGGTCCAGTTCCATGTAGCACAATTGGATATAAACCAACATGATAAAGGAAAGCTAAACAAGACGCCAATTCAGGGAGTTGTTGAGTAATAATAGCACCTCCAACTTTAATCACGGCAAACTGTTGTTGAGAAACAGACGTAAAATACTTGAGATATTGCTCAACTTCTCTTTTAGAACCAATATTGTTAAGTAATTGAACAACTGTTGATCTAGTAGAGTAGCCTCTAACACTGATAGTGTTGTGACGACAAATAACTTTGGATGACTCTGTTTGAGGTAAAGCAGACAAAGTCTTCGCCTTGGCAATTACTGCCCTTGAAGCGGCCAATTTAATACTCCTTGAAGAGCACTTGGCAACAGTTCGACTCAACATAATGAATAATGAAAAAGATGGGAAAAGAAGAAAAAAATTGCAGTAAACTTTCTTTATAAGATATTTTGCAAAAAACTTGGAAAAAAAAAAAAGCTTGAAGAAAAAAAAAAAAACAGCAAAAAAAAAAAGAGTAGATAATAGACATGAAAATTATATTCCAAGTTTATGAGCTAGAATCAAAGTTAAAATTTACATAGATTGGATTGAAAGTCAACTTGAATTGAGAGAACACGATACTCAACTTTAAATCTTTAAATTTATTGTTTGAATGGGTGGACTGAAATTGTTGACAACAAGTGATTTCTTGCCCATGGATTATTTTTTAATTTCACTTAAAAAAAAAAGTTATATCTAGATCTGCATACATGACTCAACGCAGTATCAACCAATAGGGTGGCCGTAACAAGTAATGTGTCGACTTAAGCGCGGTCCAAGATCAGCCAGAAATATGTGTTTTTTGTTTTTTTTGGATTTTTCAAATTTATGCAAAATTTCAATAGGGGGGGAAAGAAAGTCTACATTATTCCAATAATTTACTATGCCATTTTTAGTTGATTTTACTACCCGCATGAAATACAAACTAGAGATACCAAGCGAAAGTTTCTGTTTTACTGATATCAAGTTTTTTTAAAATCCAGGAAAAAACAATATTATAGAATACCCCAAAGTAGTATTAAGATTAAAAGAAACCCAAGACAAATAAATAATTATAATGCATTAGAATCAAGGTGAAATAAATTTTTCAAGATATTAGATAATGAAGCAATGGAAGAAGTATAAAAGTAAATGCATAAAAAATGATACAAGTAAACTACTAATTAATTTAGAGTTAGTTTTAATTTAGTGAGTATTAATGATTTTCAATGAGGTTTGACCCAACATGATTATTTGATACCAATATTACCAGTTTCTTTACTATTGTATTTAAAACCATTCAAATTATAGAATTTTCGTTGAGTTTTGAATTCAAAAATTGAAGTTAAAACTACTTGGCAATGGTTAACAAAGCTATAGTTTCATAGTATTTTCAGTTTGTAATAATTGGATAATTTGAAGAGATTTTTTTTTTTTTAATACAGATTGGAATTTTTGGATGGAACAAGAAATTTAATAATTTAAGTGAATAATTACATACTAAAAATGAAACAGTTGGTATACTGCTATCTTGCATAAAAGCAAGGAGAGAAATTTTAAGGTGGGAAACTGAGTCCTATTTATTTATTTTATGTTTTTTTTTTTAAATTTAAATATCATCAGATCGATGATAAGTAAATAGGAACATAATTTTATTCTGCAGAAAGACCAAATGATTTGACAGTGATGCTAATTTATTCTACGCTTACTTGGTGATATAGATAATATTTAGTTGATTTTTAGAATGAATTGTGTAATTCATTTAAATATGAAGTCAACAAACTTTTCTGTTCAATATGTATACTTTTAAGTTGTGAGGCATTCTCCTAGTACTTGGTATACCAATTTTGAAATATACGAAAATGTCTTTAAAAAATTAAATTTTATCGTATTATATATGCAATTTTATCTTTTAAATGTAGGAGACACAGCACCTAGAATAATAGATGACGGAATTTTTTGTTCGCTTTGAATATACTACAGAATAGATGACTAAAATTGGCCAACTTATGCACTGATAATAGATGTAAGCCTTCTTGATACTTGACGCAACCAATTAACAGTTTTTCAGTAGTATTCATAAATCTGTATCTATAATATAGATATATTCATATTTAATGTATATTAATAATACTTTATATATTGTATTATTTTGTATTATATTATAGTATATTCAACTAGTTTGTCTAGAGTATTTGTCATATGCTATCATTTTACTAAACTATTGAAAATAAGGTATAATATGTGTATGTTTTACTAAGTCATTTACCATTTGACCTGCAGAGGTATATGTGTGTTTATTTATTTTTTTTTTTTTGAACAACCATTGGAATATGAACCTTTAAACTTTGATTCATAATCAAGAACTATTTGAAACCATGATAAAATTATTGGCATTTAAAATTACAAGCACAGTTGAATCTGAGACAGCACAGAAATTAAAAAAAAAATTAGAAAGTATAAGATCTAAATTCAAGGACCCGTAATCATATAGAATGAATAAACCAGAGTTTAGCGCATAAATGAGCCTTCATAATAAATATTTGTCTCTATATAACATAGCATGGAAAAAAGAACTAGCTACTATTTTTTTGAGATCAAAAAGCTAAAAGCTAGAACTGACGAGAGAATAACAAAAGAAGAAAGACAGAAAAAGATAAAGAGAAAGAAAAGAAGTTAACCAGGAAAATGAAAAGAAATTTATTGTTGTGTACGTAATTGTGTTGCATGGTGCGCGGGTTACCTCATAACTCATACTATGGTAAGATATTCTCGATATATCATAAATTTTCTTGTGACAACTTTTAAAGCAGTTCTATTTAATGATGATAGTCTCTACATTTTACAACTCAAGTGTGTATCCTGCCTTGGTTGATATGCAAATGAGTCTATGGAGGGGTATGGACAGTTTAATCGATACATACACATGAAACAAGCAGACGATGTATTGTATATAATGGTATTCTAATGTTGGAAATAGTTATATCAAGTATACGCACTTTACTTTGTATAATATTTTATTAATAATTATTCTTCTATAAATCATTTAAGTCTATATCTATCATTTATAATACAATTTCTATTTCATGTACTTCCAGAATCTACCCTTCTTGCTCTTCGTCGGTGCTTCATGGAGTGAGTTGGGACTGGTACTTACAGATTGACTAGTTCCTGGGATTTTCCAGTGCCCCCAAAATGCTGAAATGGATAAAGGCGATGATGATGCCAGAGTTGGAGTCGAACTTGGGGAAGTAAAGTTGCGAAATATGCTTTTCTTTTTGTGACCCGTAGACTGAACAGGGGTCAATGCAATATTATTATTATTATTATTATTATTATTATTAGTATTATTATTATTATCATCATCATCATTATTGTTTTTATTATTATTGTTATTTGTATTAGTATTATCATTATTATTATTACCTGGAGGAATAATGGATGTGTGAGATTTAGTATCTGATGTGTGAATTGTTGATGAGTTGATGTCGGTAAATAGTGGGGAATTTCTAGAAGCGGAAGGGCTTGACTTACCAGACATATAAGGCAGTTCCACATAGTTGATATCAGATTTCACTGAACAACATGAAAGGCCTAAAGCGGTACATCTATCAATAACTTCACGCTTCTGACTAATAGAAACAAATGTCATGTAAACGTTCTCTTTGATCAATTGCAATACTTCGTTTTTAGCTCTCCACAAGACATTAGGGCTATGAATAGAATCATTTAAAGTGGTGGTATTTTCTCGCGTGATCTCTATATAAACGTCATTGGAAAGGTTAATTTGCTCAGGTGCATCTTCCAAGATATACCTTTTAACAATAAGATTCCATTGGTTATTCAATTTTGCTAATTTTTTGGGGTTCACTTGATCCAAATTATTTTCATCTTCACTAACATAATCATCATCTGGGGCGTTGATATCTTGCATAGTATTGAAAATATCAGAATCCAGGTCATCAGAGTCCAGTTCGTCGCGGAGTTCCTTTTCCATAAGATCATCCCAAATATTAGTAATGGAATCTCCTGGTAATGCATTTGTACATGAAACTATACTATCTTTCGTTTCATTAGATCGTATAGACATGATTGATGGTGGTTTGTGAGTTCGAGCAAAATTCGAATATTGCATATGAATCGATGTATTTACCAATTCTTTGGCTGGTTTCGGTGAAGGCGTGTTTAATCTTAAATTGTCGTTGTTAGGGAATATTGAATCATAGAGTTGTTCATATTTGAAAATTTCTATCAAGAAGTTAAACAGTTCTTGACAATGTAGTAATTCGCAATAACTCATAAATTGGAAAGCTAATAATTTATCACTATTCCAGTTTTTGTGATCTACATGGTTGGATATTTCATTCATTTCCAATCTAGTTTTGAATCTATAACACATATCCACTAAAACTTCAAGCAGGGGAATCTTATAAACTTCATTACCTCTTAGGTGTGCCTGGATTATCAGCGATGAAATAGGCTTAGTTGGGATAGGTGAAACGTAAGACATGTCTCATCAAGTATATGATGTATTAGTAGGAGTGGGCTTCAATACTCGGTAAAAGAGGAGACTTGGCGATCAAATTTTTGTCAACAAGGTTCAAAAGCTTCCCAGTTTTATTAATGGATCGATACTTATAACCAATACAACAATAAAAACCGATTTGAACTTGTAATAAATGGATACAATTTGTAAAGAAAAAGGTGATGTTTAGGAAGACGAGGCAAGAAAAAGTAAAAAAAAAGTAATTTTTTTTTTAAAAAAAAAAGAAAATAAATAAAAGAAAAAATAAAAAGTAAACCGAGAACAAAACAATAGTCATACCTAACGGTTTTGAAAATAAAAAGCAACTAAAAAATAATTGAGGTGCAGAATGGATCGTTAAAATTTTTTATTACTATTTTCAAAATGATGTATCATTTATCAATTTGAAGTTAAATGGGGGAAGTGGATAATTTTAAATTTGTGGAAAACAAGATATGTAGTAAATAAAAAACTAAAGTGCACTATAACATGTTTTCTTTGTTATGGCAAGGTTGAAGCCATATATCCCAATCTTGCTCTCGCTTTAATTTATATTTTATTTAATTTAATTTTATTTTATTTTCAATCTTTGTTGTTTTCTGTTAGTAAAAATAAAAAGATTTGACCAAAAAAAAAAAGAACGAAAAATAAAGCTAAAATTTAGCAAGCGAGACTATCGTAACAAATGCGGAAATTTACAAAATTATAACAATCTAAAGAACATACAAAAAAAAATTATAGAACAAATATGAATAAGTTTTATTGCCATCGGATATTTACATGTAATTATATACATATTAATTCAGTAATGAATAATTTATAAAACGAGGAGAAATTTTTCTTTTACAGATAACATAATCAAACAGCAACTTAGGAGAATGAACATAAAAATGGTGCCAATAATTAGCCAAGGCGCCATACGATTGAAATTCTGAAGCCTAGGCACTGAAGATGAGAATAAAAGAAAAGTAGCATTTTTGTTAAAAAAAAAAATAGAGAAAGAGAAAAAAAAATAAAAAGGAAAGGAAAAGAAAAGAAGAGGAGTTGACGTTATATTGAAATGAAAACGTATAACTGTTTTGAGAAGTCTAACCCCTAACCGTTTTCAGAATTCGTATATTAGGGCTGAACAATTCGAAACTTCGGAACCAGAAAGGGACGCAGTTCGTTATTGTCAAAACAGTCATAGAAAATAAAACTAGTATATTACATATCATCTTACACATATTCACAATAGAAAGATAAAAATAAAATTGTAAGCATTATGCAATAATATATATATATTTATAGATACATCAAGAACAATAAATAATAAATATTCTTTATTCTATTACTTATGAAACTTAAAAAAATATATATAAAAAAAAAATGCATCAGTAAGAAAGAAGGAAAAAAAAAATTCTTTTTTTCTTGACATTTCATTTAATTGACGGGTTGGTAGTAAATATTTTTCAATCATACGTATTCTACAGGTAATAAATCTTATGATTAAATCATCGGACCAATTTAAAAGTATAAAGTATAAAGTTAAATAATGAATGTATATATAATTGTTCATTAGATGAAATATATATGTCTAGAATTGAACCCTGTCAGCAACTCAAAAGCATCTTCCGAGGATACCTTAACGAGTAACCGGATAATCTTTTTGCCAATTCTGTTACTGCATTCGCAAACATATATTTAACACAGTTAACAAGGGCATTCACATATTAATCTCAGTGATAATTTTTTTGTATCAAGTATATATGTAGCAATTTACTTTTGCTGTTACTTTTGCTTTATTGTGTTTTTTTATTTTTGTAATTTTGTAATTTAACTCAATCATTTAGGGCAAGGCGGATGAATCAAGATATATAATAAAAGACACGGCTAAATTGTACTATAAATCGTTTCAAAATACGCCTACAAAATATTTCTAAGTTGTCAACCGGCATACGAAACTTTAAATATCTCTTGTCTCGATTATTGGTTGAATTTTTCAACATAGAGATATATTTGTTTACATTAGTTATTTATTGGTCTATAGATGACATGTTAGCAAACAAGGAAAACTGGTAAAATTTATAACAAAAGCGGTAAAGCTTAAATACTAAATTAACATTGTTCTACGAACAGTGACTTATTTGTTTATATACGTTATTTAGATAAAATTTTAACTATTAGACCAGATCTTTTCTTGAGTTTTGTAAACATCATCGTCTCAATATAGCAAAATAACTTTTAATGTAAGTGTATTAAGCAGCATGTTTGCGGGAATGTTATAAAGAAAACAGTTTAGTGATAATATTTACTACGATAATTTTCTTGGAGATTTTAATCAAAGTAATTCAAAATGCATAAATAATTTATATATATATATATTATCTATATATGTTTATATATATGTTTATATATATGTTTATAAACATGTTTATATATGTTTATGAGTGTACAATAATATTGATATCTGGATTTTTAGATTAAGCTTTATACGACGGAGTTGGTATTCTCAGCTGAATTGTATGCAAAAGAAAAAGAAAAAAAAATAGAAATAAAAAAGAAAAGAAAAAAATGATGTAAATGTACATTGTAATCACTTAGATCCACGTGAGTTTTGAAATAACTACTGCTCTTACAATTTATCCTTGAATATTTAATATCATTTGAATACACAAGGTTATAAATCTGTATAATGTATTTAAATAAGTTTTTTTAAATGTATATGATTCGATAATTGTATCGATATATCTGTTCAAGATAACTTCAATGCATTTGAATTTCAGTTTAGTTTGACTCTAGTCTTTTCTTTGCGTAATATGATATCATCAAACAATTTACAAACCTAGTACAAATTCTTTTGAATATAAAATTGACATATAAATGTAATTTAAATTTACTAGTAATAGTCAAATTTAATCAATCAAGTTAAATTTAAGTCTTCATTAGCTCTTGTATATCACAGATGAATCTGATAGCATATGTACAGGAGGTAAAATTGGAGACCCGCATGAATCTCTTATCGTATCTCACTAGCTTAATTTACCCCTAATTTACCCCCTGACTAATTCACGTTTATTAAGTTCCCTTTACGTGTTAATAAATTTATAACCATAAGCTAGGGTATAGTTGATAGATACGTCTTAATTATATAACTATTGTGTAAAAAAAATGTTATCAATACTCAAGCTTAGTCACTAAATCTTTCCCTAAGGTAACTCATTGATTTAAGTGATTAATTCATTGATTATACTATATCAATATCGTGTATTTTGCAACTAAAATCAAACCTATACTTAAACTATTCTTTGAAACAAAACATACATTTGTTTCAACAGCTTTACTTGAACACTAAAAAGTAAACTCACCAGGGTTGCCAATTTCACAAATAATATCCCCAAATTTAAAAAAATATACTTCTATATAATTATAATTATTTTTTTTTTAATCTCAATCTAAGGTTGTTTTAAATCATGGCTAATTTTTTATATTAAACCCCGGTCTCGCATTTGCTTTCAAAACATGTCTTACAACAACATATTAATGAAAGGACTGATATTAACTCGGAGGATTAGTCCGAGTAAAGCAAATTACTATCACCCAAAAGTTTTCTTTAAAAATTTCTACTCAATTGTTTTATTTGACAAGAATAGACATTGCTTCTATGATAACAAGTTGATCAAAAAATATGCAACTTCAACCACTCCCAAATCAGAAATCGAGACAGATGAAGATAATTATGAAATGGATTACATTACAATGAAGAAAGTAAAGAAATCCAAACCAAATAAGAATAATAAAAGGTTTGTTGATCCCAACATTTTCAAAGCTGGTAAGACAAATGTTTTATTAAAATCAAAATCAATTCAACCATTTGCGGTCATAACTGATTTCGAGAAAGATAATCTTGAGTTGTTTATTGCAGAAAATATTCAATTATTGAGTTTGCTTTTTGCTTGTGATGATTGGAAAGATTTGACCTCTAGTGAAGCAATTAGGAAATTATCGTCTTTTAAATCAAATCATCAAGACTCGATTTCAGTTGATGATTCTAAAATCGATGAGTTTATTGGTAAAGTTGCTAATTACGTACATACTTTCAAAGATTTCCCTTCTGCATTGTATCAACAATATTACGAATTTAAGCACAAACTCGATTTGTATGAAAAGGGTGCATGGAAATATAGAAATCAAATAAAAGACATTCTAGGTATTACTGACCTTACCTATTTGAAACCACATGACATTATTTCAAAGATTGATGCAAAGTGTATAGAGCTTGAGTCAATTGAGAATATTACCTCTAAATTGGAAATGATAAAATTAAAGGGACTCAAATCATTAATTTCAGAGCTTGAACCAAACTGGAGTCCTTTGTCTTTGATGAAGATCATTGAAGATTCTAATTTTGAAGCAATTAATGAAAAATATGTAAAGAAAATGAAATTGGATCCAAAATTTCAAAGAATCATTGGGGGGAAGATTGAACTTATTCGGGAAATTGGGAAGGAAATATACCCTAAAAAGTTTGGAAACTTTGAATTAGAAGATTTAATTAATCAGTTGAAAGACAAAAATGAATATAGTAAATTTGCCAATTTTATTAGCGAGCTTGCTATTGAAGGATATTATATTGATGAAGATTTATCAATATTAGACGATATTGCTATCAATGAGAATAAATACTCAACATCAAATCAATATAGACAAATTCCAGACAATCTCGATATCCATAGTTTTCAAGAAGTTTTAAAACAATTGAAAGCTTATATGGTGACAAGTGGCTACCAAGGAAGTTTTTCCCAATGGACGCCACATGATATCCAGAAAAACCTAAACAGCTTGATAAATTCTTTAGCCGGATACCCTATAAGCCCATTTCTTGGGTTCCAATCACGCTTAGTATATCTACTCATGTATAATGGAGGGAACACTTCAGTCCTAGACCTGTTAATTAAAAGTGAGGAAGTTTTCAAACAATTCGAAGCAAAAATTAGTAACAGCGATAGTGGCTGCAAAAATGAAAACGAATTGAATTTTTTAGTTAAAAAGAATGAAAAAGAAATTAAAACTTTATGCAAATATTTCAAAGATAAACAATTAGATTTGAATACTATTAGTCTGCAGCAATTTTATGATGAACTTCAAGAGTTTAAAAACTTATACTCTTTTGGCAAAATTGGCGGTATTGGTACTGACCATTATGACATATATGATGACCTTATCACGCAACTTAATGAAATGATCATAAATGACGATAAACTCCCAGCAAATTTAGAGAAACATTCAAATAGAATCCAATTAATTCAAAGCTGTTATGATAATGGATTGTGGATGTTTGTTGACGAATTGCCTCATCTCCAGTCTTTTATAAACTTTTTATCAGCAAACATTAATGAAATTATTGAAGCGATTGAAACTGAGAGAAGAAATATCTTAAACGAAATAAATAACACTAATGAACGAAACAATGTGAAGTTTTTTTCTGATTTATTGCGTTCCGAAAGATATACTTTTATAACTAATATTCTTGAGAAATCAAAAATTAATCCCCTTGCATTGGAATTTTTCGCAAATGATGAGCGATTACATGCAAAAGTTAAAAAATATGCGATCGACTCTGGTATAGAAGGTGAATTACTTCAAGACGCAAGGAAACTTCATTCTGATCTAAAGTTTTTAAGTTCTCTGGGCGTGATTTCCAACTTTGAAAATTTAACAATTTCTCAAGTATTAAAATTATTAAGCGATAAAAAGGACAATGTTTCTGCAAATACTATCTATAAATTTATATTTAAGAAGGCAACTGAAGGTAAATTAAATGAAAACTTGCTTAAAGTTTTAGATATTGCTCGAGCTGATGATGCTACCCCATACATTCAAGTCCCAGACCATATAATATTACATGAATTTCTGAATGAATTGAGCGTATTGAAGGAAAAAGTGGGAAAGCTGTTCAGAGATGTTTCTCCATTAATAATATATCAATATCTAGATGAAATGGCACTTGAGCAAACCAATGAAGGGAAAAAGTTTAAAATCAAGAAATTGAATAAAAAATTACACGATCTTTTTGCCTTAAATGGTTCTCACACTGAAGTTCTTGATCTTGCCTGTTTAAACCATAATGCTTTCGAGAACTTCGAGAAAAAATTAACAACTAACAAGTATCAAACTAATTTGAAAAGTTTATCCAAAAGACAAGAAGAGTTATTGCAAAAGGGTACTTGGGAGTTCCTCGAGCAAGTTCAGGAAATTAATAAATCAATGAACAATAACGCCAGTTTGGAGAAAATCTTGAGCGAATTTAATGAAGAGTTAATTGGATTTAAAATACCAAAAATAGATGATGTTACCTTTGAAGCTAACGATGAAGCCTATTTTCAAGATGTTTGTAGACTTCAAAAGTTACAACAATTTTTACTATTCTATTCTCAAAATAGAATCTCACCGTCTGATATTAATCTTCTAGCAAAGATTAAAGATGTTGCAAATGTACAAGAATATTACTACGTTTCATCTGGAACGGAGAATTTGTTCATCAAAGAGATTCGTAAAAATGGATGGGATTTGGCTAAAAGCCGAAAAATTATTAGATCAGGGAAGTTTAGTGATTTTACCATTCCTTCGATATTAGCATTTTGCTATAGTAAAAAGGATATGGATGATGCTAAATTTCTTTATCAAATTATGATTGATTTTATTAACAAAGGATTATTATGTACATCCTCTTTGAAGCTAATGGATTCTACCATAGAAGACTTGAGTAAAATGAATACTCAAATCCCAGATGACTTGGAGATATATGATTCTATAGGAGCGTTGCGACAATTAAATGGGGTGATACCAAACTTCAGAACTGCAAGAGTTTATGAAATTATGAATGCTTTGGATAAATTGTTCGAAGAGCTGACTACTGATGATAAAAATCAATTGTTTAAATTGAAAGTTAAATTAAATAGACTTTTCGAGTTAAATGGTGGTAATACATCGGTATTGAATACAATATTGGTGAATGATACAATTTTCTATCGTACAGATGCCAAAATTAACTCGGATAAGCTGTATTATCAAATTCCAGAAGGTTTCAATTTGGAAGAGTTTGTACCAGAAATTCAAATGATCATTAAAAAACTTGGTGGGCCATTTAAAAATTTTCAAGCAAATACAATTCTTGAAGCTGTATTGAGTTTGAGTGAGAATAGTGCAAATGAAAGTACAAGGAGAAATTTATATAAGCTTTATAAAAACTTGATCGTTTTGTTCAAGTACAACAATTACCATACTTTTATTTTGGACAACATTCTTAAAAGTAATGAAGTTTTCGAACAATTTGAAGCGAAATGTTTAAATAGTAAACCATCAATGGAGTCTACAATTATTGAGGATGGTGATGTTAAAAGAGTTTTCGAATTATACTATACGCATAGACCATTGATTGCAAAAATTAATGAAATAGGTAATTGGAAAACGAATTCAAAAAAAAATTCGGAAATGGACAAGGATAATTTTGATAAAGTCTTGGATGAATGTTTGAAAATTATCGAAAATGAAAATTTATATGAATATTCAGAAATAGTGAAAGTTTCCAATGAACTTAAAAGTCTAAACAGGAAAATTGATAACTTTATGTGTAAATTGAATAATTTGTTGAAAATTTCAAGCCCAAATTTTATTGATGTTCGTAAGGTTCTTACATCCTCCATGCAAATCGAGCAGCCTAAATGTTACAGTCATAGTACAAAGAAAATTTCCCATTTATCTAATAAGACTGAACGAGCCAATGTTGGTTTCAATAGTATCTTATTAAGAAATGATGTGTCACCAATTACTAAAAAAGCACAAAGTAAAAGATTAAAAAAAATAGATAAATCAACTGAAATATTGAAAGAATTCTTGAAAGACGCAAAGATTCAAGACGAAAAGGCAAAGCAGAGTAAATTTAGACAGCAAAATGCCTACGAATGGAGTAGTAGCAAATTGAAATCTAATCGATGTTTAGAGTCGAGGAATTTTTTCAACCCTTCTCCAAACGCAACTACATTGCATGATGGTAGTTCATTGCAAAAGGAATACTTATTATGGACTTGGGAAGGTCATGTTATAAAGTCTAAATTAAACCCTTTGGGTAAATCTCATAAACTGGAAGATATGGTGACTGTTTTGGGAAAATTTGATAAAAAGCAATTGTACCATTTGATGAAAATTGTGAAGAAATATCAAAAGAAGAACTGGGTTTTAATTGGAGGTAATTCTGAAGATGCGAATGCCATGCTCGTTTTTGCAAGGAGTAATCAAAATCGTAACAAAACATATATCGGTTATCTTAGATCATTTTTAGCAACTACGGGTGGAATATTCTTGTTGTTGATGGGAATAAACTGGTATTTTGAAGATGTGGACGAAGTATCATCGAATACTCAAGCTCTGCTTAAATATTCTGATCAAACTAATATGTCGTCATTAAAAGAAAACCCATCCACTGTAAGAAGTGATGAAAGGCAAGTTATTGGAAACAAAATGGGGGTTAATGAAGCGATACAAAAACCGGGAAAAGGCTGGTTTTGGGTGAAATAAATCAAATAATACGAGGAGAACAAAATATATCTGAAATCACAGTGTTAAATGAATACATACATATAAATAAATGAATAAATGAATAAATGAATATGGAAATACACAATGTAAACTTCAATTGATCAAAAAAAAAAGCAAAAGCGTAAGCCAAATAAAGAGATATGAGGAGTATTTAATTCACGTCGAATGCGAATCAAACTGATATATTACAATAATTTAAATGCAGTTTAAATTCCGTATTATTATCCTTCTAATGTACATTGAAATCTTGCAAGTTGAAGCCATATAAGCAATTATCTATTCCATTTCTTGGTCAGATTTTTTAGAATTTTTAGAAACGTATATGTATTTTAAAATGGTTGCACCTCCAATAGTACCATTCCAGTTTCTCAATTTTTCAACAGTTTGCGCATCGGTAAGGTCAGGCACTTTGATACCAGTATCGTATAAATGCTTTTCATGTTTAATAGCTTCCTCCAAAAGTTGTTGCCTAGAAGTAGCCGGTCTTCCAGGTCTTCTTGCATCTCTTAATTCTTGCAATTCTTCATCATTTCTGGAAATGAAACTTTCAATAAATAATTTAATATCTTCTAATTCAAAAGTGGTTGATTCAGCTCTGTTTTTAACTGCTTCTTGCATAAATTTAATAATCAAAAGATCTTTCTTTTCTTTAAGTTCAAGATTCTTTGCCTTTCTTTCGTTAAGTTTTTGATCTCTCAAAGTAGCTCTGTTTAGTTGTTTGAATTTACGTCCCTTAATATGCAACAGACCCTTCTTTTTGGTCAAATTTTTGCTGATTTTGTTCAAACTATGGACGAGAGGCATTGTGATGATTACTTTTTATAAATTTGATCTCATCTCACCTGCATTTATTGAGCTCTTCTTTTTCCCTCATTCCTCATTCTTTTTTTTTTTTTATTATTATTATTATTATTATTTTTTTTGTTTATGTTTTTTTTTAAAAAAAAAATTTTTTTATTTTTCAACCCCAAACACAAACGTCGTGTGCGTGCAATTTGTTTTGTCTTTTTTTCCTCGTTGTCAAAATTTCCATTACCAGAGTCCGAATACGCCAGCCCAAAATGACTAAATACACCGAAGAAGAATTGATTTCATACAAGGAAGAGGCCTATGTTCCTCAACCTGATATATTAGAGGCTTTTAACCAATTAATTGAGCTGGTTAAGGAACATGCCGCAGCTGAACTTGAAAGACACAAGAATATCAAATGGGGAAATGGTGATACCTACCTTGATGATAAGGGGAATGAACGTCCTTATCACCACATGAACAGAAGAAGAGGATCTCACTCTGCGGTCAAGCAACAAGCTGGTAGAAAGAAGAGTGTTGAAACAGTAGTAGATGATGATGGATGGGCCACTCTTACCAAGCCAAAAAAATCTTTCGGAGCTGATGAAAGTGAAGAAAGAACCAAATTCAGAGAATCTTTGAAAGAAGCACCAAATACTGCTATAAAAGTGCGTCCTAATAATAAAAATTTGGGGTCTTCTAAAGCTGTGGATTCAAGAGATGTTATTGCAGACAAACCAACCAAGACTTTTAATGCTTTCTCCGCATTAAATGGTGATGACAGTGATGAAGAGAGTGACGATGACGAATAGTATATATATATATAGAGGGGGAGAGAGAAAGCGAAATTATATATGATTATGTATACTTTCTAAAATTGTAAATATTTACAACTATATCCAACTATAAATCTGTTTACTGTATTTTCCAATCTTATATTTAAACTACTAGTTTATCTAAATCATCGTCTAATTCTAAAAGTATCGAATCAACGTTTTTCTTAATTTGTCGACTTAATACTGAATTTTTTTGCTTATCTTCTGATGATACAGAATTTTTCCTAACTCTAGTACTTTTCAAATCTGAAACTGTTGGAACAAAGCTGCGACCACCAATGGAATTGAGTTCATGGTTACTGCTATTATTAAGATTATAATTAATACTGTTATTATTATTATTATTGTTGTTGTTAATAATGAATCCATTCTTAGGTAAAGGTATAGTTTGGTAATAATTATTGTGATTATTGTGATTTACAATTTCCGAATGAATTGAAATGATGTCTCCAGTAGTACCTAAGCCTAAACCAACTCCATTGGGGTGGCTATATGAGGCATTGTTTATATCAGAATTCATTGACTCATCATCTAAGGAAAGGGTATAATCATTTACATGTGGTGCTATCGCACTACTTGGTTCAATTGCCAGATTTATCTGGTTACCTTCAATTATTAAGGATGGGATCGGATTAATCCAGGTGATTAAATACTCTTCTCCATCAATAAAGTCTTGAAGGGCTTTCTTGGAGGCCTTATAGTGATTACTTGCATTGTTTGCATTTAAATCATCAGTAGTTATAGGGACGGAATTAACATTATTAACACTATTGGACTTGTTTTTCAAAGTTATATCATTGGAATCTAATCTAGTATCCCAAAGACCATGGTTTTTCCTATATTCGATATCCAGTTTAACAAACTTCAAAAATTCAGAATTGGAAATATAATTTTTTTTCATTTCCCCCATCCCAGAATTATTATTGTTAATATTAATTATTTCCAATACATGGTTTAAAATTGAGTATGCAATTGTTTCTTTTAGTTTTAATGATTCAAATTCCTTGGGTTTTAACGATAATTCATTATTATTTGTGGCAACCCAATGATAGAAGAATGGAATGAAATTATAGAGAAAGTTTATCCCCATAATGGTAGCCAAATCTTTCAAAGACAAAAATAATAATAGTATAACATCAGTTGATCGGTTGCTTACATTTTGTTGTAATATCTTATCAACTGTCAAAAGAAAATGTTTAATAAAGTTTTCTGGATTTGAGATGTATTTATTGACATCTGCTTGTAAATAGTTTCTGCGACTTTTATTGAAAGCAAAAGTTTCTGAACCTGAACCATCATCATTCTCTTTGGAATCCACCACAAATTCATTATCCAAGAATAACCTGAAAGTTTTCAAATATTGATACAGAATTTCATTGATAGTTTCATACGATAAAATGTCTTTACTATAATCGGCAAATTCAATTTCAGGGCAAAGAAGAGGTAAAGTTGATTCCCATATCTCCATTTGAACGTGGTTTCTAGTAATTGAACTGGACTTGTTCTTAATTTGATCAAATATTAATGGTATATTATCAAGTAATGTTTTAGTAATTTTAACTAATTTTGTTGGGGGTATAGGGTTTTTCAAATGATTCCATACTTGAAGATGTACTTTCATTAAAATTCCTCTCACTGTATCTTGAATTTGATCAGAATAGTAAATATGAGAAGATAAATTACAAATAATTTTGGAAAAAATGCCAAGTAAAGTGTTCACTTGATCAGCAGATAATTTAGTTTTCTCCAATATAATAAAAGTCTGAAGTGAAAGTAGTTGTTGGTTTATATCAGTTACTGAAAGTCCAATCATACTTACATCAGAACTAACAAGACCCAATATGACTTGAGCATAATGAAGTAATCTTTGATAATCAAATGCTTCATTGGAAGATCCATTTTCAATATATTTTGATAAGGTGTTAACCAATGAGGCAAGAGTATAAAATCTAAGTTGTACAGGAGTTAAAAGAGTACAAACTTCAAGTAAAGTACTGCCCCAGGAAGGATCTTTATGATCAATACAACTACTAACTAAAGATGAAGTGCTATCAGAAATTTGCTCTGCCAGAGTGGTATTGAAATAAGATTTCAAAGCCAAAGCACTAAGTCGATCAATATCATCTTCATTGATATTATCATTGGTTTCTTGTGTTTGTGGAGGAGCGCTAACGGTACTGATTCTTCTGTCTTTAGTATTAGAATTAAGATCGAAATATTTCAATAAATTTGATTTAAGTTTCACTTCATCTTTATTGTGCTGCCAAATAGTATCAACTAATAAAGGTATACATTTAAAAGTGAAATGTTTACCACACACAGTATAATCATGGCAAGCAGTGATGTAATTACAAGCTTTAATAGAAATAACTTTCCAATCAAGAGCATCAGGACCAGCATTATTTGATTTCAATCGAGAAAATTCAATTAAATTTTCACTTAATGTTACAAATGATTTAACAAATTTTTTATCACCAGAGAATAAACCACCATCCAAATATTTACAAAGGACTCCAAAAGTGGCCACTGCTGATTTCCCCAAGGCAATATCTTTAACTTTCAAGACCAATTGAATGATTTGACAACTTTCATCAGCGAAAACATTTAAATTATCACTACATTTCTCAATAAGAGCCAGAATAATTGCCAATGTAACTTGTAGGTTACCTGATCTGGCACTTGATACGTCGGATTCAGTTTTGCGATGAATAAAATGAAACACTTTTTCCAATTTCACACTTCTAGTAGAAGCATAATACAAAAGATATTGTAATTCCGATGAGTTTGGTTTCTTATCAACTGCCTTACCAGGAGGGTAGCATTGAAGAATAAGCTTTTGATGCTTCGAATGAAGTATATGCATCTATCGAATGGTTTAGTGCAAGTAAACAACAAAAGAGGCCAACAAATACTTGTCGCTTTATTAAGCTTCTATCAAGATTCTCCACTTCTTAACACGCTCAATACCACGATTAGGCTATCTGGCAATGGAGGAAAAAAATTATTTCTTTAACCTTTTGGTACTGGTAAGGTGGGGAAACTAATCACCACTTCCACTTGCTATTGAAAATGGAGCTCGTGATTTTTAAATTGAGACTGCACATGTAGAAATATTAATGTTCAGGGTTGCGCGCGACTCGTGGTGACACTAAATTTTTAGTCATTTAACTTAGCTATACATTTAAAAAACGAATTTAACATGGATGTAACATAATACATTCTGATGGTATAAAATTTTCGGAATCAGAATATTATTTGCTAATGCAAGATGGAACTATGCTTTCAATTTAAATTGTTTCCATCTATTATGGTTTTTTTTTTTTCATTATATTAAATGTCATGTTGAATTTCATGGTTTGGTTATGTATGTGTAGATTCAAATTAATAATATTTTTATTTTCATTTTAATTTCATTTTGTTTTCATTTTTTTTTTTTAATTCGAGTTTTCAATACAAATTAAATTTAGTTGTAAATTTCATCGCTATACTTAACTAGCTGCTCCTAATGCCTCCAATCTACGTTAAAGGGGGTGTTTGGACCAACGCAGAGGATCAAATTCTCAAAGCTGCAGTTTCCAAATATGGGTTGAATCAATGGGACCGAGTGTCGTCTCTTTTACCCAAAAAATCAGCCAAACAAGCTAAAGCAAGGTGGAATGAATATCTTAACCCAAACGTTAATAAATCCGACTGGACTAGAGAAGAAGATGAAAAACTATTGCGTTTGGTTAAATTAGTGCCCAATCAATGGCGAACTATAGCTCCAATGATGGGTAGAACCGCCACCAGTTGTGTAGAAAGATATCAAAAGTTATTGGATGATGTAGGAGGAGTAAGTGATGAATTGAGTTATACGGGACCCGGAATTGAAGCACTTCCAAGTCAAGGACCCGAGTATACTGCGGGTGGGATCAATTTAAACCCAGAGGGGAAACCTTCTCGACCAGATGATGAAACAATGGAAGATGAAGAGAAAGAGATGTTAGCAGAAGCCACAGCTCGATTGGCAAATACTCAAGGAAGGAAAGCACAACGAAAGGCTAGGGAAAGGATGTTGGAAGAAACAAAGAGAATATCTTTGATCCAAAAAAGAAGAGAAATGAAGGCTGCAGGAATTAATGTATCATTAAAGTCTAATAATAAGAGGAAAAAGCAAGAGTTTGACTATATAGCAGACATCCCTAATGAAATTAAGCCTCAAAAGGGATTATATGATACTAATGAAGAAGAAGAGGAAAATTTGAAAGAAAAGGAAATTTTTTTGAAAAATGTTCAACACAAGGGACTTTCTCCAAGAGAAGCTCAATCAAATACCAAAGAGTATAAGAAAAAGGAAAAGCAAGTTGATTCTACACTGATTAATTCCGATGTGGCTAAATTGATAGAACCATTGAAGAAAAAGCCTAAGCTTGATCTTCCTTCTGCTGGACAGAGCCAAGAAGATAATGATGTGGAAATGGATATAGATGAAAGGATAATGGTTACAACCAAACAACTTAAGGCTAAGCAAGCGAAGGCGTCCAGTTTGATAGTAGATGAGAACGATGTTGATAATCTTGATACAAAAAGCCAAGTTGAAACTATTAAAATTGAGCGAAAACCTAAGGTGGTTCCTTTTGAAAAAATAATAGCGCAATTATTTGCAACGGTGCCACCACCAGTGAACAACCCGAAACCGGTAGAATCAATAAAAGATGATGAAGAAGATGAGCCTAAACATGTGGTTAAGCAAGTAGAAACCGTACCATCAACTTTTGATCGAGGTGAAGATATTAGGAAAGCAAAGCAACGAGAAACATTGAAATTGGAACAATTGAAAAGTCTGGTTGCTTTGAAAAAACTCCCTATTATAAATCCTAGTCGCATAAAACCCATAGCAGATGTTGACGAATTAAGCAAGCAAATATATGATGAAGTTCAAAAATTAGTAGCTTGGGATTATAAACAGTACATTGATGCAACTTTTAGTGCAAGGCCATTGGAAGAGATTGATATTCAACTGGTTGAAAAAGTTAAACAGGAAATCAAAGCAATGGATCAAATGTCATCCACTGCAAAAATAGAACCAATATCTGAACCACCAATTTTTTTGGCCCACTCTTTTGAAACTGCTGAACAAATTATAAGCACACTTCACGATTTACACAAGACAAACACTCAATTGGAGACGCAAATTGAAGACAGATTAAATTCTAATGAATTTTATGAAAAGCAAAGATATCTTGCAAATAATATTAATGAAGCATATACGGAAATTCAACAAGCAACTTTGGATTTACTGGTTTACAATAAATTGGCAAATAGTGAAAATTTAGCCATGCATAGAAGAATAAACAAACTAACCGAAATGGTTAACCAAATAAAGGAAGGAGAAGAAAAAGTGCACAACTTAGTGCAAAAAATCCTATCAAATTGATAGTAATATGAAAACTTATAGATTAATGCAATATTTATAGAACCGTAATTACTTATCATGTGTAGCACTTAGTGGTCAAGAATCTAATCAATAATTATCAATAATGATATTGTTGGTATGTTAGTGTTAAGACTAATAATCTATTGCTGTAGATGAGCGCGCACTTTATCATGCATGTAGTTCGTTCTATACTATGCAACAACACTGTTCATTGACATTCAATACTAGTACACGCTAACTGTGATGTGAAATTGTTTATATCAAGCCATGAGATGAAATCACTATAACCACAACTAAAAGTTAAAAAAACAAATATAAAAGCATGAGTTTCTTATTATATGAATATATTATATTTATTCAGACATAAAATTATTCATATATTATATCATATTCATATATACAGTTCCCATATGTGATCGGGATGCCAATACCATAGCCTTAATAGGGTATGGAAAATTATTGCCAAGCGTATCTGAAGTCTGCATGAAAAAAAAATGAAAAAAAAAAAGAGAAGAAAACTCTGCCATAAACATTATATAGTTTATGAACCACAGATGATTCCAAAGAATTTAATTTAAAGGAACAACAAGAAATCAAGACCGTTGTTGAAAATGCAGATTTTTCTCTCTAATAAACAGTGTCAACTAAAGAATATATGCTCATTATACATACACAGAGTAGTCTCGAAATATATGAATGGTTCAAAGTACTAAAAGACCTTTCAAAGCTGTAAAATTGCATTACACTTTCCAATAGATAGATTAGTTTGCAACCAACTATTGACCCTTAAGTTACTTGTCTATATACAGTATGCAAGTTTCCAATCTGTATTCGCACTTTAATAAAACAATGATACCTCGATTAACTTGGTCGCAATCTTTTATTGCAATTATTTGGGGATTTGTTGATTATTATCTCTAACATGAGCAAAAACCTATTAAGCGTACCTTTGAGAAAGACGGAGGAAGTGGATATCAAAAAGCAATTGAGCGAAGTGATCAAAAAAGATTTTTTTCAATCGCTGAGTGGGTTTACTGATGATTTAAACGGAATAAATCAACTTCGATGTCAAATAAGTCATTTGACAAATGGCACGTTACAAGCAGTTAAATTACTTGAAGAATATATTCTATGTATTGATAAAATATTGAAAAAATTCCCCGATGAAAGCTGTGTCTTTTCATGGTATAATACTTTAGGTTACTCACTTCTGAGGAAATATGAATATCCGTCTCTAGTCATGGAGAAACAGAATTGTATTTTCCAATTGGGCGCAGCATACTCACAATTAGGACTTGATACTTCAAAGCATACGCTGGAAGGATTGAAAAAATCGTGCTTCTATTTCCAAAAATCATCCGGATGTTTCCAAATGCTTGCAAACATGAAATACCATTTAATGTTGGATTTTGATGAGTCAACGAAAGAGGCATTATATTATCTTATGCTAGCACAAGCGCAAGAAATGGTTTGGCAGAAATCAATTTTAGATCAACTTAAAGATACAGCTGTTGCCAAATTAGCCATGAGTGCATCTGAGTTATATGGGAAGGCGGAATCATTGGCAAAAATTTCAAATTCATTGACTTTAGAATATGTAAACCATATAGGGACCAAAAAATGTCATTTCCAAGCAGTAGCATGCTATAGAATGGCATCCGCTAGTGTATTGATGTTTAATTATGGTGAACAAGTAGCATATCTCCACGAAACAGTGAGAATCTTGGAGAATTCCAAGAAATATAGACGCTATGTTAATGCAATTGTTCTTGAAGAATTAGATGGTTTCATGCAACAAGCAAAGAGTTTACTCAAATCTGCAGAACGTGACAATGATTTGATATATTTAAAATCAGTACCCGAGGTAATCGCTCCAATAGTTGGTGTACAAATGGCTAAACTGATTGAAACAGATTTATCTCAATCTGAAAACACGGGCATTAGTGATAATTTATTTAATGATTTGATCCCGTTTTTCGTTATTCAACTATCTCAAGAATACAAGGAGAAAAGTATTGAATTTATACTGGCTCAAATTCAAAAACCTTTGCATTCTTTGAATAGAAATTATTTATCTGTTCTTAATAAGGAGGATTTACCATCATCTATAAACGCTATACAAAAACCAGAAAGTATCCCTGACTCTATAGTCAAGCATTCCCAACATATAATATCAGCAGGGGGTTTAAGATACCTTGAAAATTCATTTAACGAGTTGGAAACCTTAAGAGTGAAAAGCAAAAATATTGTTCAAGGGTGTCATCATATATTGCAAGCAGAATCGGTTGAAAATAAAATGTTAAGAGACAGGCATGGTAAAGATAATTGGAATAGACCATTGTCTGAAGAATCAAATAAAGAACTTCGAGGAAGAATAGACAAGATGGAAGCATATTTAAATCAAGCTAAAGAGGGTGACAGTTTTGTTCAATCTAAATATCATCAGTTGATACCATTATTCAAGATATATGAAGGAGGTAAGTCTGAATTATCAAAGTATATTCCAAGCTCCAATTTCATTAAATTAGATCAACTGTTTAATAAAATAGTAGTTGATTTAAGATCATTATTAGAAGAAGGTGAACAATTAATGAATTCTCGCAAACAATTTCTTTCTGAATTGGATGTGAAAATTAGAGATTGCAATTTTTTACAATATTTCATTGAATCTTACAAAGAAAACCCTGATGAACTGAGCGACTTTTATGAGATTTTATTTCAAGAAAAATATAAAACTTATTTGGACCGATATAATAACGATTTGAAATACGTTGATAAACTGAGTTTTTCACAAAAACAATTAGAAAATCGCATAATTGAATTGAACCAATCTTTTAAAGAAAAAGCGTCTACTTTGAAAGAACTACCACATTGTAGGCAACAAGCATTAAGTAATTTAGAAGCTGCATATGCGGGGTATTTAGAGTTGATTTCAAATTTAGATGAAGGATTTGATTTTTATAATGGATTTATCACCAAGGCCAATCATGTGTTAAGAGATTGTGATATATTTGTTAGAGAAAGAAGATTTGAAGGTTGCAATTTGGAAGCTAAAATTAACGAACAGGCACAACAACGTCACCAGCGTGAGAGTCCTTCAATGGAGCTGGAGAGCTATGGTAATCACTTGGCGCTGAATCTGGTTCCAGAAAATTCTGTCTCTATAGTTGTGCCTCAGGGAAAAAGTAGAAAATGGAACCCAGAACAAGAAATCAGATTTGGTTAAACTACAATGTGAATAAAATGGAAATTGAAAAACGAAAAATGCTACGAATACAAACCAAATAAAAAAAAAAATAAAAAATAAAAAAATAAAAAAACTGAAAAATTTAACACTGATCGGACCTGGCTCTGTACACACTCCTTGATCTTTTCCATTGAATTGATATCTTGAATGATTAGATACCTTCGCTATTGGAAAAACCGTTTATTCATGCAGAAAAAAAAGAATATTATAGCTATTGTTGGAACTACAGGTGTGGGGAAGTCACAAGTATGTATATAATTACTATAACCATAAACTATGGTCCTTTTGACTTTTAATTGCGCCTTATATTCACAATTACTAACTTCTAGTTCAGCATAGAGTTGGCGAAAGCCATAAATGGAGAGATTATTAATGCTGATTCAATGCAAATGTATAAAGGGTTGTATCAAATTACAAATAAGCATCCTATAGAAGAACGAGAAGGTATTAGGCATCATGTAATGAACCATGTTGATTGGGATCATGATTATCATATACATAAATTTAAGCAAGAGGCAGACGCAGCCATTGAAGATATTCATTCGCGAGGTAAAACACCCATTATTGTTGGAGGGACCCATTACTATTTACTGAGTTTACTTTTCGAAAACAAAACTATTAGTAAATCGGAGGAAATTTCAGAAAAAAAATTGACTGATGAACAATTGGCATTTTTAGATGGTCCCGTGGAACCTATTTTCAAAAAGTTAATTGAAATTGACCCCATTATAGCTCAAAAATTCCATCCTCAAGATAAACGTAAATTAAGACGAGCATTGGAAATATATTATACCACCTCACAAAAAACTTCAGATATATACAATAAACAAAAACTTGAAGAGTTGGAACAATCATCTTTACGGTTTAATACGCTATTATTTTGGGTTTATTGTGATCCCGAAACTTTAAAAATACGTTTGGATGAAAGAGTCGATAAGATGATGGATCAAGGGGCCATGGAAGAAATTAAAGAGATGTACCAGAAATATACCTCATTTGAAATTGAGCCTGATATGACTAATGGTGTTTGGCAAGTTATTGGATTTAAAGAATTTTTAAAATGGTTGAATTCAAATGAAAAATCGGATTATGAAGAAGGTTTAGAGAAAATGAAAATACGTACTAGGCAGTACGCTAAAAAGCAAATTAAATGGATTAAATCATTGTTAGCCACTGAGTTGAGTAAAGAGTCTAAATTTGATTATGTATATGGAGGGAAACTATATCTTTTGGATTCTACAGATTTAGATAAATGGGGACAAAATGTTAGTGAGCAAGGTATTAAAATCTGCCAACAATTTATAGAAAATGGACCTAACTCAGTTACTTTTAAGCAAGCACCGGATCATTTATTAGACGTATTCCCTACAGAAGAATACTTGAAAAATTTGAAAAGTAATAAAAATTTAGGCGCTTCAAAAGATTGGAAACATTTCCAATGCGATGTGTGTCTTGATAAAAATGGCAAACCTTTCACTGCTGTTGGAGAAGAAAATTTCCAAATACATTTAAATGGGAGAAAGCATAAGAGGGCTGTTGGATCCAATGAAAGGAAAAGGAAGCATCAACAGATGTTAGAGCAATATAGTAAATAGAATCAAACTTTACCTTAAACTTGGTAAGTAGACTAATAATAAACGGATAAACGAATAATTAATATTACGAATGCGGTAATTTCAATTTGTGTATGTAACATCAGCCCTAGTTTTCGGGTGCAAATTGCTTACTATAAAAGAAGCGAAAAAACTTTGAGAAAATTTTTTTCTTCTTTGATACGAATGCTTCCTATTCACTGCACCGTTCGTTTTAATGAGCGAGTGGAGGGGAAAAGGAAAGCTAGATGAATCCGAATTACGTCCTCATACTAAGCTTGCTATATTAGTAGCATGTTCTTGGATTCTGCGTGTTCGATACATTTACTTTGTTTTAAACTTCACATTTTTCCCCCAATGAAAATACCTTGTGTTGATTCTGTTTCAATTTTTTTTTTCCCTCATTTGAATCTCTTAATTCTTCACTTTGGTTATTGCTCCTTTTTTCTACGCTTTAACTTCTTTCTACTCTTTCTACTCTTTTCTACTCCTAATTTTATTCGTGCGTTGTTTAACTTTAGTATGAAAAAAATAATTCACAACCACATGATTAAATCTTAAAGTATAGTTACATTTGATGAGTAGTCGTGCTTTGTGTAATCAAGGACCGAATTATTAATTTTTGATTGGTTTTCTTATTTTGCTTTGATTTAATGAAAGCTTTTTTTTTTTTTTTTCCCAGAAAATTTTCACGTTGTAATATTAATAATATCATTTTAAACACTGATATTACTTCGATGTAAGTTACAATTTCATGTAAAGGTATATACGTAACCGAACTAATATTCGAGCACTAATTGGCGTAAGATTGATTGGAAACCACCCAAGTTACATTAACGTTTATTCATGTAAATGCCATCCAGGATTGAACATGTACATAACTGAATTCCATATCGCTATTCTTATTAATATTAGATTTTTCAAATACGATTGTAACACCTTGCATGCAAGTAACTATTCATATAATGGTAGTTGATTGTGCATAATAGTTTTTTTTCATGTTGAATTTCAGTTGTAAATTTTATTGCATGAAAAATTTTCTTTAATTGAAGTACTAAAGTTGTCTTAACTACCAATAAATTTTGCCACATTAGACTAAATATCAACAAATGTACGTCATTTTGTAAGGTAGTTTGGACAATTATTTTGAATTGTACTTGTAAATTAACTCTACAATCAACTTAACATCCCAAAGTTTATTAATCAATCTGAAATTATTAAAAAAAAAAAACTTCTATAAAATCTATTCATTATATTCGTTAGTCAAAAGACATCATAAAACCCATAAAAATAATAGCCATGATAATAATTCTCAGTCTGTAAAACTGTAAGCTTCCTTGAATCTAACTGAAAATGATTTCTTAAACAGTTAATACGTTTCAAAAGTAAGCATATTCAATTATGCAGTGGTTCCTATCAGAAATACAACTTAAATTGGTTACAATTATTCTGCATTTCCAAAAAAAAATTTTGAAAAAAAAAAACAACGAAAGCAAAAAATAAAAATAAAAAGCTAATTGCAGTTTTGAAAATTTATTCAACTTATTCATAATACTTTGAATTCTGGGCATTTCGTTAAATGGGCTTGTGGTGTGTTTTTTTTTCCCCTGTTTTATTTCCATTCGTATTTCAATTTCTTTATTCCCTCCAATGTGTAATCCTTTTGAAATGTCACATTCGTTGCTGCTATTCACGTAAATTCCCTAGGCACCTTTCCTTAAATTATTATTAGTATTAATATTTCTTTGCTTTTTTTTTTTTATTTTTGGTTTTGCATTCTCCCTGAATGTACTCAAGTAAAAGCGAAACATCTATTTTCTAAAGTTTTAAGGGACGGGCTGAATGTAGAATCCTGTGCAGCTTGTGACTTTTTTCTATGCAAATTTTTGACACAGGATGTAGACGAAATATCCAGTTCATTAGAGTTCAAAAAAGATGTATTAAATTCTGTATCAAGTCTTTCTTTTATTTGAAGTAATTTAGTGTCCAATTGACACAATGAAGAATCTTGTTGCAATTGTAGATTATTCAAATCATGTTCAGAGCACCAACCTGATGATTTTAATTTCTGTCTTGTGGTCTCAAACGCATTAACTACATTGGTTTTCTGCTGTGTCAAAAATGATAAATAAGCCAATAGTTCACTTGGTTTTGATAATTCACTAATCGATCTAGTACTCTCTTCTTCTTTTGAATCATCACCGCTCCCACTACTATATTCATTTTTAGTCGAATTATTCGAAATTGAAGACCTATTTGATGATTTGTTCAAGTGTAAATTATCAAAGTAATTATGTTCAATATTTAATAAGGATTTCTTTGAATTTTGTAAGTTTTCTGATAATGTAATTACTGGAGAAGAATACGCAGGAGTCAATGGAGTAATAGCCGATCCGGATAATGCTCTTGACCTTACTTTCTTTAATTTGAATGTTGAATGGAAATGTCTATCAATGGAGCTCATGATATTATCAGAATTCAGTTCACTACTACTATCTTGACTTCTTCTGATTGGAAAAGTCTGAATAGGTGTTAAAACTGGACGCTGATTAATGACATTGTTGTTCATAGTTGTATTGATAGCATTATTGGAAGGATTTGGAATTGCAGTTTGACTGTTGCAAGATGGGGATGAAGAATTGGAAAACGAATTTATCGATGATGATATATTAGTTAAGGAAAGTTTGCGTATTCCCTTTTTCAAACTTTTCAATCTTTTCAAAGGCAGAGTATTTTGTTGTTGTGATTGTGATTGTTGTTGTGATTGTGATTGTGATTGTGATTGTGATTGTGATAATGATGGTAGTTGAGTATGTTGTAGCTGTTGCTGTTGTTGTGTCACATTATTTACAATCTCTTTAACAGAAGTATTATTGGAGGGTAAAACTTGGAAGGAAACATCCATATTTAAAGTAGGAGAATTGATTTCGGTTGATGATAAACAAGAATTCAGAAGAATTTCAGAATAATCAGAGCCCTTTCTTGGATCTTCTTGGAAACATTCAAAATGCTTATCTGAACACGAGTGTGGAGAGTTGGACCCAGAAACTGATTTATTGTTCAGATTTTCAGTCACTGAGGAACTGAAATTTGATATTGAATTAGTCGATAATGAAGAATCTAATTTATCTTCATCTGGTAAAGGTGGCAATAGAATTTCTGAGGTTGTTTCTGAATTGGTAATATTATTTGTTTCTTCTCGATATTCATCATGATTTATTGAACTTAAAGAATCTCGTAGAGAACTTTCTTTCCCCTCCTCTAATAGTATTCCTAATCCACCAAAATCGTTCATTTTATAATATGGAAATTTCGATAAAATGTTCTAAATCTAAAAACGAAACGCCACTTGATTTGAAATATTATAACTAACTGTTTAATAAATCAGAAAATATTGAAATTAGATATCCCAGAATGTTATGCAAAATTGAAACTCGATACAATCTTTTAGTAAATTTTTTAAGGAATCGTTCTGAAACAATGCAATTTACTTCAAATATCAAGAAACTCAATCAGTAGTAGTGATGGTATAATATTGATTTAAAAGACTTTTGGGTATAAATATAATTAGGGGGTTTAAAATCTAAAATATGAACTGTTTGGGTATGGTTTAAAGTTCAAAATTAGTCTTCAAGTGACAAGTTCAATAAAATTTGCCAATTTTTTTGCAAACTGTGATTTTAAAAAGTTTTTGTATTATGCGGTAAAATTTCAGACCTCAATAACCTGCACTCAAATTGAAGGGGGAGTAGTGGGTGTATATAATCCAAGTATGAGATGAAAAATAAAAGATTTGAAAAAAATAAAAAAAGTTAATGCACCCAGTTAATTTAATCCAAAAAAGCAAAAAGAAAAATATATACATACATAAAAAATATAGTTTGAAATGCAAATCTAAGTAGCTTGTTTAGATGCAAGAGTCCGATTTGAGGATTTTACTTCAAAGAAATGTAAATAGCTGATAATGTAAGAATCATAAATTTACATAGTTATAAATTGAATTTACACAACTTATAGGTGCATGATAGAGTAACTTTAGGTGGCCATAACATTTTTGTTGCTTTAGAGATTTCAGGGAACAAATTAATGCTTTGGAATTTTCGTAAACTTATATTTAGATTCATTATATATATATATGTATATAGGGTATATTATATGTATATTATATACATTATAAATTTCTTGAAATCATATTTTTACGCTCTTGTATTGTTACCGCTTAATTATCGCTCTAATTGTCACTATTTATTCCTTCTTTACGATTATATTTTGTGTATCAAAACCTTGCTGTGTTTATATTTCAATATTAGAATTAATGGTAACGTTTAATATGAAATTCATTTAGGCTTTTTTTTTACATGCTTTCTTTTTTTTTAACTTTTCATTTTTTTTTTTTTTCTTGACTCAACCTTTTACCTTTAAAATGTTACGTAACTTTAACAAAAATGTTTAATTTGTAATTATGATAAGTTTTTCAATTATCATTGCTAGTCGTTATTCATATTGCTCAATAGTCACTGTATCTATATATACATTTATTTATTCATCTGTTTATTTATTTATCTTTCGATAATTCACCAAATTAGAATTCATTTTCCTCCTGAAAGAAAATTGATAATCAGGCACAGAATGAATTCTCCGATAGCTTTTTTTTTTTCCTTTCCCGTTAGATAGCGCATTAACATTTTGTACTGTGGATTCATTATTTTACATAGAATCAGAAACTATTTAACTTAATGTGAAAATAATAATCACCATTTTGTAGCTAGTGATAATAAATCGAAAGCATTTTGTTGATTTTTTAGAATGTAAATTATTTTTTAACAGAAACACTTATTAAACTTTATCAATTTAGAAAGAAAATTCTAAAGAATGGCTTAACCTTTTAGTCTGTTTTTGTCTCCTTTTGAAAATATATTATTTTATTTTATACAAAAACGTATTATTTTCATAATATATATTCATGTCATGCATCAAGAGCTTTATTATTTTGATTTATGTACCCTTAGGGTTTTCTTATCTTTGTACAATTGGTAATCAATCCAACATATTTGACATTATATTGTTATACAATGATATTATGAAGAAGACAAAGAGATTTTAATCCAACCTATGCAGTAAGGTTATGCGTTAAGATATAAATCATAATATATCTTCAATATAAATGGATTTATGTATATAACTAATGACATATAGGCAATACATATATATAGATATACATGTATAGTTATATTCATCTACAATATGTATATATATATATATATATATATATATAGATGAATGTAAAGTATATGTAAAGTTGCCAGGAGATCGTAAATACTTAAAAAAGAAAGTCGCACTCTACATTAACGAGAACATTTTCATGAATGATGATGGGAATTCCAGTTAATTCAAGTTCATTAGTAAACGACAAAGAAAACTGGTTAATGTTGGTTCAAATGCTTTTATCATACGATTTCTGTATTTTTTACGGGAGCTATAGAAATGAGAGTTCATTGAAACATGCACTTTTATCACTGTGTTTTGTCCAAAAAAAAACAATATATATA
This sequence comes from Kurtzmaniella cleridarum, assembly GCA_030573815.1. NCBI lineage: Eukaryota > Fungi > Ascomycota > Pichiomycetes > Serinales > Debaryomycetaceae > Kurtzmaniella > Kurtzmaniella cleridarum. Next base: position 429,078 of record JAJMDQ010000002.1, on the reverse strand, counting down.
TATATATACAGTATTTATCTTATTGTCTCTCTAATTTATTTTTTTGCGACTCGTTTATTCAATGTCTCCTTAATTTTCACATTGTATATTATTTTTTCTCGGTGACAATGTCTTTGTTATGAATGCAAGATTTGCATTTTTGTGTCAAGGATTGGTCTCGAACAGCCTCCTTATTGCAATTACAAAAATAGAAATTGAATAACCAAAACATATTGAAAATAGTAATAAACAAAAATTATGTGTATCAAAAATGAGGCTTTTGAAGTTCTAGACCGACTACATCGAACTTGATCCATTAAGAATGTTTAGAAACATTTATGGAGACCATGTATTGCCTTCATCACTAATGTGATAACGTAACTTAATTTCGAGGAGCTATGAATAATAGAACAATTTTTACGTGGTTACAATTAAACGGTGATTTGGCATGAATTCAAGGTTATCAAAGAGAATGAATTAGCGAGTAACCGTTTAAGTGAGAATTCGGTAAATATTATTTGGTAGTAAAATATGTGTAGCCGTTTATATTATGTAGTATTCGGGCAACAAAATACTTTAATGAAAAACTTGTTTTCTTTGCTTTTTGATATATATTTTCTGTTTGAAATCTATGATTTAGTGTGATTGATTGTCTATGAAAAAAAATAATACAAAAATACAAAATAAAATAGATAAATCGGTATTTTATAATTTAGTAATTTCGCCACAGAATTAGTTTCTATCAAGAATAGACTTAGGCGAATAATTGCATTTCATTGCATTGAAATAATCAGGCACTCTTAAACTTGTGTACAAGATAAACCGCCTGAAATTTAAAATATCCATCTTATGTGCAAAGCTCAATATTTAAGGTTTCGAAAATTATAATATTTGTTTGACTCAGGAAATAAGAATTTTTTAAGTTAGGCTATAATGCATCGAACTTAATAAATGTGTAAATTTTAGGTTATTTAACAAGAATTCCAATATTTTTTACCCAAGCCTGATTAAGTTGGTAAATTGATAGAATTATATCCGAATCAGTTTTTAGACCATTTAAAACTGGAATATGGGGCATATGTTCAAATGCATAAATATTAATGTATACAGGACTAAGTAAATAATGATATACAAGCACAACTGGGGTAAAAAGCTTAAGTTTAGTTGCTAATACAGCTCTTCAGAGTAAGTTTTATTAGTTGGCCGGATATAAATCCAGTGATATCAATTAAGTTTATGCTGTGAAAATGTTTTAAAAAACTATATTAAAAAATCAATTAGATTTCTTATATTTGTAATATTTGAGTACATAAATCTATATATCATTTAACTTTAAGATACATCCAATAGTTTTTTCTGATAGGATCATATTTTTCAGCTAATAAATCATAAATTAAATTAGCATTTGCAAAATTTTTGTCCTTAATGAATATTTGAGCTAATAATTCTAGAGCATACGATGATGATATTATTTCAGATAATTCAGATTTATCATCAATATTTTCTTTACTATGATTATTTTCACTGAAAATGGAGAGATTTGCAAATTGTAAGCAAAACGAATGTAATTCCGCTATATCAAATTGAAATTTTTTATAAATACCTTGCAAGTAATTCCAAGAACTGGGATTTTGTGGAGATTTCTCAATGCAATTTTTCACGTATTGTAATTCTTTGTTAATAATGATATCTTTATCGTGAGGGTTTAATTTATCGATATTATGAAATTTAATGAAAAAACGATGAGTCCAAGCGGAATTATTTCTTAAATCTGAATTTAGACAATCATCTACAAAAGTAATTTCTCTTTCATCTTGATAAAGATTGAATTTTTCCACTAACCATTTCCGGTACAGCCATACATGATGATTTTTGCTATCTTCTTCGAGCATAGCTGCTAAGATTGGGTATTCATGGTATGGATTAAATTTTTTGGTATTAGCATCTTTGTTGTTTGTCCTGGATAGAATCGTCTCGATAATTAATTGTCGGTAATTCCATATTTGATAATTTTTCTCATTTTCTAAAGCCAATTGTTCACACCAATCAAGCTCGTCATATAAATCTTTGTCAAGATTGGTGATGATATTAAAACGATAATTCCAGATAGTATAGTGGGAAGCTAACAATTCAATTCCCTTTTGTGTCAACAATAATGCTCGTTCTGAGTATTCCTTTTGTTGTATAAGAGCCATGAGTAAACCCATCACATATTTATATTCGTCGTCGTATAGTATTTGGCACAACTGAGGTTGTTCTGTGTTGATATCAACTGGCGTGACATCTTTGAATTGATCCTGCCAAGTCATGTATAAATGGTAAGGTAAGGTCTTGGTAGGGGTATGGGTATTTAAATATATATATATATATATATAAGTAGGTAGGTGGGTAGTTATGTAAATGCGTGCGTGTGTGTATTCAACTACAAGTACTATTGTAATATCCCTCAAAGTGCTTGAAAACTTACCCTATTGGTTTTCTGAATTGAGAGAATTCATTTGTGTGTAGGCAAGTCAATCAAATTAGTAAGTATTTTTATTTTTTTTTTTTTAATTTTTATCGTTGGCCCTTAGCCGATTTCTTTGCGTGCTCCTCCTACAGTAACATTATTGAGTAAAGTTTTACCAATTCATTTGGGCGTTTTCAATTGAGCAAGTGTTATGCCGTTGATTAGAGGTGGTCTGGTGTCAGATAGCGATATACTAGCAGCAATTGTAATCATTTGTCCCATAGCATACATAATTTTGGGCTTTTTACTACAGGACTCGTTTGTTCCAACTTTAGTAAGTGTCTTCCTAGGTTCAAATATGATATCTAGAACGAGAGCTTTTGGTACTTTGGTACGTAAGGCTAATGCATTGATGTCGCGAATATATGCACCGAAACTCACCAATTATACTGGGGATATACCATCAGCGCCAATAAAGAATAGAGAAAAATTTGATGCATTATCGGAACAATCTAAAATAGAGTTGATATCGGCCATTAAATCGTTACAACTCTACACTAATAATTCAAAGAAAAGTGTTAGTAGACATCGGAAACTTTTCAAGATGATGGCTTGGAGGCAACAGAAAATATGCGAAGAAGTGGGGTATTTGAAAAGATTAAATCAAGTGGAACAACTCATAGGGGAAAATCAGCAAACGTTAGACGATATCGCGAAGCTGGCGATATATGAGTATGGGATTGATTATAAAGATATGCAAGAGTTGATGACTCGAAATAGCAATGCTTCGTCACTGAACTATAGAGTAATTGAAGCGTTTGGTCATTTTATAAGAGATTGGAATGAGGTAGGTGAATGCGAGGTTAGTTATTTGCATAATTTTTTGCAAGAACAATTAGATTCTATCATACCAAAGGATAAAAGGTCCAAGACTTGTATAGTAATTCCTGGATCAGGTTTAGGAGGAGTGGGTCATTTCATTGCGCAAATGGAGCCCCAATTTGCAGCAGTACATGGAGTTGAGTATAGTGGACTTATGCATATTTGCAACAAATTTATGTATAAGAATGGGAGCAAAGAATCAAAGTTATTTAAGGACTCATATAATATTTATCCTTATATCCATACCAATTCCAATTTCACGAAAACTGAAAACCAATATAGGAAAATTGAATTCCAAAGACTTGAAAGCAAACCAAATAACCTAGAATTACATCATGAAGATTTCCGATACTTCCAAATACCTCATTTAAGTAAATACGAGAATGTGGTTGTTTTATCGGTTTTCTTTGTTGATACCGCGGAAAATCTCATTGATTATCTTGACGCCATAAAGACATTAACTACACCGAGTAAAGCCAATAATATTCAAAATGGATATTGGATCAATATAGGGCCTTTAAAATATGGTAGTGCTGCACAAGTCGAACTCACAGCTCAAGAGTTTGCACGAGTTCGTAGTAAAATGGGTTGGAAAGATAAATATTACGAGAATTCGGTAGATTTTACCAACAAGGAAAAATTGGTTGGTTATATCACTGATAAGCAAAGTATGTGGCAAGGATATTATGGATTGAGTATGTGGAATTCATCACGAATTGAAAACAAGCATCAGAAATGAAGATTTTTGGAATAGTTACTTTGAACACAATTTCATTGAAACATGTTATACTTTTCTCTTTATATATATATATATTAATATAATTTTTCGGAAATTTTTGAAATATTGTATTACTCTATATGCTATTTTGTAATTCCAGATCCCTTATTAATTTGAATCTTCTTGTCCTGTCCTCCACTTACGATACCTATATCCTTATCCCAATCAACAGCAAATATCTTTTCTTGACCTTTTTCTGGTTGCGATTCTCTAGTAATAGTATATAAGGATTTTTCAGATCTAACATCCCAAACTTTCACGGTACCATCATGAGAAGCAGAAGCAAACAAGTAGTCATTGTTTGGAGCAGCAGCCAAGCCCGCTACAAAATTCGTGTGACCTACAAGCTTGACATTGCTAGTTTGTTGGGTTGTAGTAGAGGATACTCTTGGATCATGAACATTGATATGACGTGCAGAAGAACCACTAATCAACAAATGCAATTTAGGAAGCTGGACAAGAGAAAGTAATGAGTAGCCGGTAGTTCTAGTATCAACACAACGAGCGGATACCAAATCCCAAGTTTTAATAGTATGATCTTGAGAAACAGAGTATGCCACTGTGGCATCATTGGCATCGAAAATGACATCTTCCACTGGTTGAGAATGGCCTTCTAAAAAGGCAAGAGCAGCTCTTCTCTTAATGGTGGAATCTTGGAGAGCCATCTTTCTTCTCTTTTTCGATGCAGTGGAAAGAACGTTGGTACCATATTCGGCGACTTCGATTGCATTCATATCTTTGATCTTAGTTGACCATAATCCAATGGTATGGTCGTAACCAGCGGATAATATTTTATTTGTCGATTGTTCAATGGCTAAAGATACTACTGGGGCCTTATGACCTTCAAGGATCGCCAAAGTCTTACCTTCTTCTGTGTCGTCTTCTCCATCTAAGGCTTTGGTTTCAGCTGAAGCCTTCCATAATCTAAGTTGTCTATCGTTACCGGCACTAATAATTCTAGTTGGAGAAACCCATTTAACAGCTCGAATTGGACCTGAATGACCAGTATATTGCTTTTCCACTGCTCCAGACATGTTGTAAGTTCTCACTATACCATCATAGGATCCTGATAAAATCTTTGGTTGAAGTAATGAGCTGTTAGATGAAGTAACCAATGAGGACTGTGGATTAAGACAATCTAAACTTGATACCCAGTCATCATTATTAAATGAAGCTAAAAAGGATGGGGGTAAAATGGCTCGAGTATATTCCAAGGTTATAAATGCTTCATGGGATAACCCATTCTTGGTCAAGTAGTCTTCAAGGGATGTTCTTAACAATACCCCATCGATAAGGAAATCAAATGGTACCGCTTTCTTTTCATCGCTTTCTCCATCGTTACCAAGTAAATGGTTCACAACTTCTGATAACCCGTATCTTTTCAACGATACTGGAACGTATAATGGAGTATCGGAAACCTGGATGGTTTCATCTTCCTCTTTAGTCACAAACTTGATCTTTACTTGGGCCTTTTCTTGTGACATGTTTGCAGTTTACTAGTACGAGATGAGAGTTGAAAAATTGAGATAGTAGTGCATCTGATGAGGGGGGGAGTGGGCAGGAGGAGGAAGGTTAGATTTTCCTTTTGTGCAGGCGCGATGAGATAGATGGGACGGGATGGGATGAGATGAGCTGGGTAAGGTTAATTGCCGGTATGAATGATATTTACTCGATTCATGGACATGCGATTGGTAGTATCATACTAATTGAATGAATATGGAAAGTTTAAAAGTTTAAGTTAAGTGATTATGGGAGTATGAACGCTTTATTGCATGGTTGCAATAAAATTGGGGAGAATATAGTGACTAGGTGACACAAAATGCGGCTAAATAATTTAATCGTATTTAGTTTGTGGCACACAATTACTAGTAACCACCTATCCAAGACCACTTTCTTTTTGAATTGTTTACGCATCAACAAAGGAATTGCCAAACTGCAAGACTTGATAAACTCCAATCAATTGAAATTGTATGAGATTTTCTACTATTGAATATCTTAGATCTAATATGTTATTTGAAATATTTGGTGAGATTTTGTGGTTGTTGTAAAAAAGTATATTTATATATTTGGTGAAATTTGCAAATTGATATGGAAATGGGTGCGAAAAAATTGTTTAGAAATGATGATCTGTAAGTTGGGCAAAGTAAAAAAATATATATAGTTATTGGAGTAAAAGGAATTAATTCCAATGCATTGAAGCTTGAATCCAGTTCATAGTCTTAATAATTAGTTTCAATTTGCGCTTGATATTGATTCGAGAAATTACTGGGGGGCGGACTATTTTCGGTTGCGGAGTAGTAGCAGTAAAAGAATGAATACCAATTAATCGACCTCTACAGAAAAATTTACAGCTATGTTTAAATTGTTTCCATTTGCGCTTCCTTGAATATCTTGGTGGAGGTAAGGATCTCATGATAATGTTATGGAATTAATGGGCTACTTGGAATTTGGGGCACATAAGCAGAGATTGTAATATAGCACACAAGCAAATCTTTGTGCTTCATTAGTAAAAACACAAATGTAAAGATTGTATATTGTATATAACATAGAGGCAGATATTATGAGAATCCAAGCGTGTGTATATAAGATTGTCATTAATTGATAACATGTGATTCATGATATTTGATGTGAATTACATTTACCCCATTGGATAATCACATGGCTATTAGCAGGGGGTTATTTTACCATTGATTATTCTACCTTTGGGCCATTTCCCCACTGTTCTACAGTGTCGCGAGTCACAAATTAATTAATTAATTAATCAATTCATTAATTTTTTTTTCCTCGAAAATTTAATCACAAAAGAAAATAATAATAATGAGAAAATAATAAAAAAAAAAAATTTAGTGTTTTTTTCCAATGAAAATTTCAGCTCATCCCTCCCTCATCGCAGGTATAAGAAATTGCAAAGTCAAAATAAAAAAATTGGCAATTCTCACGCTTTAATAGATTCAAAATGTCTGAAGCCCCAGTTGAAGTCTCTGCCGTTTTCGACACCATCTTGGTGCTTGATTTCGGTTCTCAATACTCGCATCTTATTACTCGTCGTTTAAGAGAATTCAATGTTTACGCTGAAATGTTACCATGTACCCAAAAAATCGCTGACCTTTCATGGAAGCCAACAGGGATCATTTTATCAGGAGGCCCATACTCAGTTTACGCTGAAGATGCTCCTCATGTTGACCATGATATCTTCAAGTTAAACGTTCCAATCTTGGGGATCTGTTATGGTATGCAAGAATTAGCATGGATCAATGGTAAAGGGGTTGCTCGTGGTGACAAGAGAGAATATGGACCTGCCACTTTAACCGTTGAAGATAGCACTTGTTCTTTATTTAAGGATGTTGATCACTCCCAAGTTTGGATGTCTCATGGTGATAAGTTGCATGCTTTACCAACTGGTTTCAAAGTTGTTGCCACTTCTGATAATTCTCCTTACGCAGCTATTGCCAATGAAGAAAAGCAAATTTTCGGGATTCAATTCCACCCGGAAGTTACCCACACTGAAAAGGGGAAAATCTTATTAAGAAACTTTGCCATTGATATTTGTAAAGCTAAAAACAATTGGAGTATGGAAAATTTCATTGATACTGAAATTGCTAGAGTTAGAAAATTGGTTGGTCCAACTGCTGAAGTTATTGGTGCCGTTTCCGGAGGGGTTGACTCTACCGTTGGAGCCAAGATTATGCATGAAGCTATTGGAGATCGTTTCCATGCGATTTACGTTGACAATGGTGTTATGAGATTAAATGAAACTGAAAACGTCTACAAGACTTTAACTGAAGGTTTAGGAATTAATTTAACCGTTGTAGATGCTTCAGAATTATTTTTAGGAAGATTGAAAGGAGTTACTGATCCAGAAAAGAAAAGAAAGATTATTGGGAACACTTTCATCAACGTTTTCGAAGAAGAAGCAGCCAAGATTAAGCCAGCTTCCGGTCAAGAAATCGAATTCTTATTACAAGGTACTTTATACCCAGATGTTATTGAATCCATTTCTTTTAAAGGTCCATCTCAAACCATCAAGACCCATCACAATGTTGGTGGATTATTGGAAAACATGAAATTGAAATTAATTGAACCTTTAAGAGAATTATTTAAAGATGAAGTTCGTCATTTAGGTGAATTAATGGGGGTTCCTCATGATTTGGTTTGGAGACACCCTTTCCCAGGTCCAGGTTTAGCCATTAGAGTCTTGGGTGAAGTTACTCCAGAGCAAGTTAAAATTGCTCGTGAAGCTGATCATATTTTCATTAGTGAAATTAAGGCAGCCGGATTATACAAGGATATCTCTCAAGCTTTTGCCGCTTTATTACCAGTCAAATCTGTTGGTGTCATGGGTGATCAAAGAACTTATGAACAAGTTATTGCCTTAAGAGCCATCACCACCATCGATTTCATGACCGCTGATTGGTTCGAATTTGACCACAAGTTCTTGAAGAAAGTTGCATCAAGAATTGTCAATGAAGTTGATGGTGTTGCTCGTGTTACTTATGATATCACTTCTAAGCCACCTGCCACTGTTGAATGGGAATAAGTATTTTATTCATATTCATAAATATATTGTATTAATTATGATGGTTATTTCTCTCTGTAATTGTTACATGTTACCTATATTACATATAATACATACATGTTAAAAAATGAAAAGTTTATATATATAATCATATCACTTGTGTTGTCGAAGTACAGTAGATACAATCAATCCTCCATCATGCGAATGCGAACTTAGGAAAACCTCTGGCTTACAATAGTGTTCACATGCAATAAAAGGTTTCCTATTAACGTAATACCTGTACCATTGATTGAATTGGAAAGTTTGTTGGTCCTCATAATCCAAAGTTTTATATAATGCTTCCTTGGCTGCCCAACTTCCTGCAATGAGCCTTGTATACTCTTGTGATAATCCTTTCGCAACTAGTGTTTGAAATTCAGGTAATTCTCGATGAGGATGAAGTATTCTGGCGGATAATCGTTTTATAAAGAAAGGTTTACGATTTAGAAGCGTTTGAAATCGATTGATCTGTACCACATCGATACCAATACCTAATACACCCATGTACAATGGCAAATGGCGCAATCTTAATCGTATTCAGTAGTTTAAATTGAAATTAAATTATATATATGTGCTAATAAAATTTATTATTAAATATATAATAAGTTAAAATAATAAAATAATAATATAATAGAAGCATTTTGAAAATTCAATTTTCTTAAACCAGATCTTTCCCCCATTTTTCAATAGCATTAACATGGCGCTGTCAGTACCAGGACCAGTGAGTCTCCCGGAGTCCAGATATGATTTATCTACATACTGGGGTAGAGTCAAGCATTCAGCAGAGATCTCTGACCCTACCATGCTTTTAAATACTCGTAAAGATATTGAAAAAGCACGTCAAATTGTTTGGGATTATAAGAACGGGGTCACTAGTGAATTAACACCTGAATTCTGGAGAGCCAAGAAATGTTTGGACTCTGCCATACATCCAGATACTGGGGAAACGGTATTCTTACCATTTAGAATGAGTTCGTGTGTTTTACTGAATCTCGTGGTCACTGCAGGGATGTTAACTCCAAATTTGGGGACAGCAGGTACATTATTTTGGCAAGTCGCCAACCAATCTTTGAATGTCGCTATCAATACTGCCAATGGTAATAAGAGTCATCCATTAACAACAAAGCAACTCATCACTTCTTATACCATGGCCGTGTCAGCATCCTGTGGGGTTGCATTGGGTCTTAACGCTATTGTTCCAAGATTGAAAAATATTCTGCCATCTACAAGAACTGTTTTAGGGAGATTGGTACCCTTTGCCGCAGTTGTATCTGCCGGTGTGGTAAACGTTTTCTTAATGCGAGGTGAAGAAATTAGGAAAGGAATTTCGGTTTTCGATAAGGATGGTAATACTCAAGGAACATCTCAAACCGCTGCTGTTAGAGCCGTTGGGGAAACGGCCATTTCAAGAGTGGTAAATGCAACTCCGGTGATGGTAGTCCCCCCTTTAATTCTTGTAAAATTGGAAAGATCTGGGTTTTTCAAAGGGAAGCTGAAAAAATTCGAAATCATGACTAATATGGGGTTAATTTTCACTACTTGTATTGTTGCCTTACCATTTGCCTTGGGTATTTTCCCTCAAAGAAGACAAATTCTGGCGGACGCTTTAGAAGAAAAATTCCATAATATTAAGGATAAAGATGGTCAACCGGTTAAAACTCTTTATTTTAATAGAGGTATTTAAATTATCTTCATCTTATTTCCTAATTTCTTCTTCTTGTTATTACTATTAATAATATTATATATATCTATGAAACGACTTACCAAAATTTCCAACCTATAGGATTTTCAACTCCTAAAGCATCAATGATATCTTGTCTAGTTTTATAGTTCAAGAAAAGTTGATGGTCAAATAATTGTTTATTCTCTGACAGTATGTTCAACATACCAACCCCTTTACCACCTAATGAAGTTGCATAAGTTTCAAATCCCAATTTATTAAACTCTTGTTCCACTTGATGTAACTTATCTTTACCAATATTATCATTTAATAATGTAATTGCACATCCTCCTCCACCAGCACCAGTAAGCTTTGTAGCACCGATATTGTGTTCATCACCGATGATTTTAATCTTTTCAAGTGCTGGATGTGATACTCCACATGCAACAAGAAGTCCATGGTTTATGTTTACCAATTCCCTCAATTGTTTACGTTCTTCAATCCCGAAAAATGGACGGATCATAAATTGATAAGCATGAGTGACTAAATGTTCCATACTTTCTATTATACTTTGACCGGTTTTAGGGAATTCGTTATAGATTCGAGCTACATTGGCCACCAAATCAGCGGTACTTCTTGGGATTTTGGTATTAGTCAATAACAAATCAATTGGGGGGAAATTTCTCATACTCGATCTCACTGAAGGCTGATTTTTCATTCGTTGAAACATAACTGCACCTCCATAAGTGGCCACAGCATTATCGATTCCTGATGGATTCCCATGGAAACATTTTTCCCCCATAAAAGACCATTGATCTATAAATTCAGCGTTCTCATTATTTTTAGATTCAACTTTATCCTTAAGCGCCAAAGTTGCATTTTCAATATGTCCACCCAAATACGCTAATGCAGATGCCAAGCATACACTGATTGATGCAGACGATCCTAGACCTGCGCCTATAGGTAAAGTGGATCTAACACTGAATGTGTACCCTTTCACTTTCTCTGAACAGAGAATAGTATACAAGTATAAGAAACTATGACAAGTAATATAATGGGTAGTGATATCAAGACCCATTAAGAGACCACTAATGGCCTCCACAATCTCAGGTACAAGTTCTTCAGTGAAGCTGGGCTTCCCATCTTTATATTCTACGTGCGACTTGACTTTCTCAAACGGTATCTCGCTTACTTTCCATGATTGTGAAAGATTGATGTCTGGGAATTCCAATTGCACTAAATCTGGTGATGTTGATGGTGTAACCATAAGGTAAGCCCGTAAGTCCACGGCTGCAGCTATAGCTGGCTTCCCATATACAGCTGAATGCTCGCCAAAGATGATAACTTTCCCTGGTGCACTAACAACGAACGATTCAGACATTTCAAACCCGAAAAGTGGTAAAAACTTGGGATTGAAAAACAAATACGAATACCTTGTTATAGTAAATAAAGGAAAAAAAAAAAATTATAATAATAATTATAAATTTGTAATAATATTGCAAAAAAGTTAACAAGAAGCTAAAAGGTGCGAATTTTTTCATGAAAACAAGCGGATAATGTATCATATTTATCATTAATCTATTTAACTCTATTAAAACAATTCCACCAAGGATCTAATTTCATCAATTAAAGTCCTTATAAAATTATCATGTACTCTACCAGCAGTTTCAATTATTCTTTGTTCTTCAGCGGTTGATGCAATCACTCTTAAGCTCAAAAATTTGGGGTGCTTCAATAAATTTTTGATATTTTCAACGAATTCTTCCCTTGCAGCTTCATTTTCCAAACCTGGTATCAAATCCATATCAATACCTTGGTTGAAATTAAATAAGCTAGGATTTTGTTGTTGCAAATTTCGAAGTAAGAAATAAAATTGGATGATTTGTCTAGTTTCTGATACAAAAGCAGTAGATATTTGTATCGAAGATTGATCTTTAGCCCAATTACCAATACACGATTCAATCTGCTTACTGAAAGCTTTCAAGAAAAGAACAATTTCAGGTAAAATCTCTTCACCTAAATTGTCAAATGATGTTAATGCCAATGGGAGCAACCCATTAATCCAAAGTAAATAGTGTTGAGGAGATTGGTTCACCCCAACATTACCCAATCGAATTTGATTGGAAACTGAACTACCAGCTAAAACCATATATAAACCAGATGAAATAAATTCTCTAGCAATACAATTAATAACCAGTAATTCTTGAATTAAGACTAAACTTAAACCGGCAAATAAAAGTTCTTCTTTCACAATAAGCATATGAGAACTGGTATAGAGATTCAATAAAGATTTAATAGTGCCATGATCTCGAATTATCATTGCCATATCTTCATGAACCGACACTGGTACTTTCAATTGAACAAATACTTTCAAAATCGAAAGAATTTGAGTCAAATTGTCAAATTTCGATTCAATGTCTTTCACTTTATAATTCTTATTAGTACGCGTCAAATAAACTTCATTTTGAAGTTCAATAAGTAAGCTTTTAATTCCTTTGGCAATTATAAGATCGAATATTTCCAAGAAAATACTCGAATGTTGCACCAATATACTAGTATCATTCTTAATCATATCAAATGCAATATGTAAAATGCGAAGCAATGGTTTATATATACCATCATTTGCAGTTATTATCAGATTAATGATGTTAATATTTTTCGAATTAATCAACTCAGATACAAATTTGATTACTTCGAAAACGTCATCTGATTTTATTTTCACTTGTTTATTATTAGATATTCTTTCAAGAATGAAAAATGCAAGCTCGCTTCGTTCACGGAATATTTCTGGGTAAGTTTCATATGGTATATCCACTATCACATTATAAAACAATAATTGTGATGCAACTGAAACCCAATCGGATGTAAGTTTATGTCCATATCTACTACAAAAAGCAGATAATAAAGCTCCATGGAATCTTACAACATCAATTTGAGCTGAAGTCCAAATAATATTGTTATTAAAAGCATGAATCAAATCTTCAATTTCGGGCCAAAATTCGTTTTCTTGATACATTTCTTTCATGATCTGGAAATTATATATGAATTGATCTTCATGGAATGATAAATCGGAAAAGGCAAAACGATCAATGGTAATACCTAATTTTTCTTGACAATTTTCTTCTAAAGTTTCGAATAATGATTTATTATAACCTAAAATGTCACATCTTCTTAATAATTGAACTCTAAAATCATCACTCTGTAAAGTGTCAATTATTAAATTAATTGATTTTTCATCGTTTGAAGCATATAATAATATAGATAAAACTTTGGTAATTTTGGAAAGAAGTTTAAGCTCAAGACTTTTGGGAATATATTCACTAGTAGCCTTAACGGTGACATTATAATCAGTTTTAAATTTCTCCAATAAAATTTCAATAAATGATTTATCATCTTCCTTATATTCCACGTCCAAGGACCAAGCGTTGAGCGCAATGGATATAGCATCAATCAATTCAATAGATACGTGATTCGGGTAATACTTCATATCTTTAACATTACTTTTCAAAATTCTTAAAACAGATGGCTTTTTCTGTTGAGAATCCTTAATTTTCAAAATTTTATTTTCATCAATGAAAAGCATTGATAACCCTTTATGCTTACTTCCCATGACAGCACTTATGAATTTATATAAGCCCACTTTCAAAATATCAGAATCAAACGGATTTTCCAAATCAATTGCCAACGAGGACAATAATACTCTGGCATAATCGGGAGTTAAATAAGATAAGATAGAAGGTGTTTCGTTATCTTCCCATTTCGCTCTCATTAAAGAAGTTAATAGATTTAAAACCTGAACTCGGCGTGATTCATGTAAGGCGTAAATTTCAGCTAATACTGGAAGTTTTTCAAATAATACCCATTCTAACTTTGAAGGCTTCAAGTCATTCATTGATCTGATATCAATAATTAAAGTAGAAAATTCAAATACCTGATTGAACCATAAGTTAAAAGCTTGTCCGTTGCAACTAAGGTATTCATACTTGTAATTCAAATCCAAAGTTACCAAAAGTGGTGATATTAATCTAGAATCATTACCATTACTTGCAAAAGCATTAAGTATAAGTTTAGCAGAATCAGCAAGAACATTGGTAATTTTATCTTGAGGTTTTGCTGCTTGATCAATACCATATACCATTGAAAGGATATTATTAAAGACTTTCAAAATGGAACAACCAATTTCACATTTTTTCTGAGAATTATTGAAATGGCAATGAATAAAACTTTCAAAAATTTTGAGCAAATGATTTACAAATTTAGTTAAGACTAAACTTTTGTTTCTTTGATCATTCCCAAAGCACTGTTTAAGTAAAGCATCAACTAAATTAATTAGCTCTAAAGAAAACGAAAAATCGGAATTAATCATTTCAATAGCACCGTATATTACTGAAGCATAATCTTCGTGACCATTACTTTCAAACAAGACTGATTTAGATAAATAAATCCAAATACGAGTTGGAATGACATTTACAAGGGAATTAATAAGTTTTAAAACACAACAAAGAACATCGATGTTTCTTGTATGTAAACCTTGTTCAAACAATCTGAAAATGACCTCAACCACATCGGAATCATCAATATATAATGAGATTGTACTTAATAAGTCAGATACGTCATTTGGTGGCATGCAATCAATCACGCGACTTAATAATTGTAAAATGTCAACAATAATTTCTGTTTTTTCAGTATCGCTGCTGTTAAAAGACTTTGTAACATTCTGAAGAATTCTACCCAAAAATGCCCACCCATTATAATCATATAAAAATGCAACTAAAACTTGATTAGGGTTAGTAGAAGGTAATAATTTAGCCTTGGTATTTTCTGAAAGTAGTAAGGATAATTTATTGTTGATTTCATACGGAGGGAAAACATCGATAAATTTAGTAAGTCTAACTAAATCTGTATTATCGTAATCGATTGTGGTTATGGCTTCAATTTCCTTTTTATCGAAAAGTGCCATGTATGATTTCATGTTAGATATTTCTTTCAAGGCAAACCCACCATTAATTGAAGCCAATTTCAAAAAAGGGTTGAATGATAATGGGAATTTTGCACGAGCTAGTATAATATTGCGTTGAACATCTTCATCATTGAAAAATTCTTCAACAAATTCTGGAGGGGCATTTTTCAAAATATCAGATATTCTTGAAGTGATTCTAGGAGTTAAAGTGATATAAGGCATAGATGCAATAACTATTGAAGTTAAAATAGCTGGGAATGTAGTGTCAAATTTTAAAAGATTGCTCAAAGTGTATAAGTCATCGAAGACATTTAATTTTGTACTTTGCAAAGAAAGGAAATTCATACTTTTCGATAATTCTTGGATGGGGAATTCCTGAATAAATTTTTTTGTGGATGGAAGTTGATGATATTCTTCCAAAATCATTTTTTTCCTACTTAAAATGATTAACCAAGTGTACATTATAGTGGAATTGACATTGTTTGAATCAGTAATGGTAGAATTGATTTGTTTAACCACGCTTGCTGAGTTCAAATAGGAAGATGAATTTTCTTTTAAAATTTGATCAGTTGTATTATTACTAATATCAAGTAGTAATACACTATTCATAGTTACAAGACCTTGAATGAGAAAGAAAATTTCTTTATCTTGAATAACAGGACCTAAATTTAAGAAGAAATTTGATTTATTCATAAATTGGAACCAATCCAAGATAGTTTCATTGCTAACATTAACTTGTTTGAAAATTTCGACGGTAATTTTCAAGAAATCGATAATTAAAAGTACCAGATCATCATATTTAGTAGATGATGAATTTTTCTCTAGATCATCGAACTGACAATCCACTAGAATTTGGTACGTTTCGAAAATAGCTTCTAAGATCTCTTTTAAATATTTTGAGCTCAGTAAGATTTCTTTGCCCAAGTTTCGAACCACTAATGAAGTGTGATCATCTTTAGATAATTTTAATAAGCATAAAACGATTTGAAGAACAATACGTCTTTCTCTTAAAATTCTTTTTTTATACAAGGAAATCCTTTCCGAGTTCAAAGTTGATACTCTATCATCTGGAATCTTTGATTTTAAAGTACTATTCACGTTTAATATCTTTTCTGGGTATCTTTTACTTGTTTGAGAAATACATCTCAAGATTTCACGATCATCGATCCCCAACGATTTGCTAAGTTCAACAGCATCTTGGTATTGTTTTGAGGTGATATTAGTATACAAGATCTTACGAAGTAATATTTCTTTAACTTCCAGCTTTAAAGTGTTTGATCCTTTGAATGGTAAGGCAGTAAGAAACACATCTCTATTGTTGAGCAAAAAATCTTCAAGTCCTTCAACAATGTGATCTGCAGGGTTTGAATCCAATAAACTTAACACATTCTTGAACGTCCATAGCTCTGTAGGTTCCATTGGTTTAACCCGAACAACACTGGACGTGGCGGGAAGTGTCATTGTGTGAATTTTAGCAATTTGCAGTGTTTACTTTGAATTAATAAAGTTAAAGAGCGCTTCACAAAAATAGTGTGTGGGTGGTGGTGGTATTATGTACAGGACATGAAGAGCCAAACAAAGATGAAATGGAAACAAATAAAAAAATCAAAAAAAAATCACTAGATAAATTAATAAATAAATCAATAAATAGAAACCAAAACAAAACAAAAAAAAAAACTGTGGTGTAATTTTATCAATTGAAACTATATAAAATAACTTTTATCGACCTCTTTTGGGATTTGTGCCTCCTTTGGGACTTGTGCCTCATTTGAATGACTAGTTAACTGTAAATCGTATGACTCGACATACCCAGGAGTTTTAGGGAAAGTAGTGTTGACAATGGAAGGTAAGGAGTCACCAGTAGTTTGAGCTTGGATTAATTTTTTCCATGCATCAGAGCATTCTTGGATTACTTGCAAAGTGATTTGTTGATTTTGGTATTGGCCATCAAAGGCAAAATTGTTTGCAGGCTTGCCATCTGGCTTTTTGTAATCCCGGAACCACTGTACTGTAGCTTCTAAGTAACCAGGACATTTGGAATAGACATCTTGGATATCATTCAATTGTTCAGCCAATGGATCATTGATGTCTATCACAATAATTTTCCAATCTAACTCTCCATCATCGATCAAGGCAAGCGAACCCAAAATCTTTACTCTTTTAATTTGGCCCAAATATGCTACATTCTGTCCAATTTCGCATACATCCAATGGGTCATTATCTCCATAAAGTCCACCTACTTGTTCATTTTTACTGGTTGGATCTTCCCAAGTTTGAGGGAACGCACCATAATTGTGTATATATCCATGGTGAGGGAATAAGTTCTTTACAAACCGCACTTTACCCTTTTTAACGTCTTGAGTTATAGGGTTCCCCGGTAATTTAGTATTTATTTCAAACTTCCCATTGGTCCATCTAGGTATTTCAACTATCATGTTTGCCGTTTTCGTTTGCATGTCTAAATCCAAAGGGATATCGTGGAAATATGATACCACCTTATTATTGACCGAGGCATAGTTTTTGAAATCTTGTGTATATTTGGTGCCCACTGATATAGAGTTATTGCAAAGTGAACGCAGCGCAGTAATTGAGGGCAGGATATGTTGCTGCGAAAGCCGAAGTCTATTGAGTGAAGTGGGGGGTTGGGGTTTCACCATGTGTAACAAACGAGAGTGTAAATACATTTTTCTGGGAGCTGCTAATTTTTCCCCACTACGATTTTCATATGATAATAGACCGGAAAAAAAGCTGAAAATCGATATACAATGCGCTGAACGGAAAGGAAATTAAAAAATAATAATAATAATAATAATAATAATAATAATAATAATAATAATAATAATAATAATAATAATAATAATAATAATAATAGTAAAAAAAATGAATATATTTAAGAAATAAAGAAAAACCCATGAATGCCGGATAGCAGTGATTGGGGAGTACATTGAGTATAATATGGAATATAAATTTTTGGTATTTAGTGTATATATAAATAGTAGTTTAATCTTCAATTATATAATAGATTAAATTGCGTTTCGCTTATTCTGGAGGACCATAACAAGCAATCTTACCTTTCTTATCAAATCCAGAGTTGTAGTCATCAACCTCAATAACACTTGATAATTTTTCAATTTCTATAGTGGATAATCCCATATCATCTTTAGGAATCCATAATTTTGGTAATTGCATGGAGATAATAGGATCATCGAATGCGTGCTTATCATCAACACTATCGGCTGGATCTTCATAATAATAATCAGGGAGTAATGTTTTACATTGTTTGAAACTGAAGAAGATATCGGGTCTTAAAAATCTGACCAAGAAATTAGAATGGCCGATTTTTTTATTATCACGATCAGCCAACAATGGAACAAAATTGTCTTCAAGTTTTTCATCATGTTCATGTTCATGTTCAAGTTCGTCCAGTTCTTTGTCAATTGGGATAAACGGAGAACGAGGTTGATGATGATGGCGTTTACTTAACACTTTAGCTTCATATTCAGTGGTACCTGCAAAAGATGGTGTATTAGAAACACCATCCAAAGGTCTCATACAATCTATTGGAACAACATCTAATAAATTATCATAGGACATTTTAACTTGGATATGGGAGAAAACGGTAAAACCAAGACCAATTATTTGTAAAACTATTGGCCCCCAACCTTTACCAACCACCATTATACCCAATAAACAGATTTGACCAAGGTAAATACCAGTAAATACTTGCATTATAGCTTCAGGGTAATGTCTTCCTCTTGCATCATTTTCTTCGGTGAAACAATAAGTAAGGTTATAAGCGAACGTGATATAAATAAGAAGCATGGCAATAGCGGCAAATGCTAAGATTAATGGTGAAATAATGGAATATGCCAAAGTAATACAAACTAAATTGGTGTAAATTGGGAATGTAGTACCCCAAGCCATAGAGCCCAATCCTGAAAATCTTGCCCATTTTTTCCTAACAGTGGTGTCTAATATTTGACTTAAAAGGAAGTATAAAACCAACCCAACCAATTGAAGTAATTGAGCACCTGTAATCGATAAACCTTGCAAAATGATATAAGAAATATAGAAATTTGAAGATTTGGGTAAACCATTAGCCAAAATGTTTAAAGCTGAACTTGGATTATCAACAATTCTGGTAACGGTAGAAGTTGCCGATGATGAAAGAGCGGTAACCAAAAATGAATTGACAATTAAAAAGCCAAAATAAGCTCTTTGAGTGAAAAGTTCAACCAGTTGTAAAGAAGGAGACCCGGAAACTTTAGCTAATCCTCGAATAATAATTGGTAAGAAATAAGTTAATAATGCCAACATAACAGTAGGGAGTAAACCAGTGATAATACCTAAAAGTTGTGGGGGTAAATTATAAACAAATCTCAACCAATGGAAAGCCTTAATGTTGGTTAAATATGTAAGATTAGATATCACACCGACAAATGCCACTGGGATAGCCCATAAAATGATTAATGCAACCACAGCTGCTAAGGCGATATATCTTCTGAAAACTTTTTCCCACCAAAAAATTCTTAAATTGTTCCAAAGAACATCACTTGGTGATAATCCAGTAAATGAAGGGCTCATTCTAAGAGGACTATGATGAATTACCGATTGATAAGCAATTTGAGCCATATATTGATTTTCAAACTCAACGAAAATGGAATTCTTAGGCTTTGCCGTTTTATACCTTTTCTGAGATCTTTTGATATCAATATCAAGTTTGGCAATTTCTTCCAAGCAATAGTTGATGGTATCAACTTTTGGTTTGAATCTCCCATTAGCTCTATGCCTTGGTCTTTTATTTTCAGGTACGTAATCATTAATATCTTGCAGGGTGATTGGAGTATTAGATTTTTTCTCTGATTTCAATTTAGCCTTGGTTGCCTTTTTCAACAATTTGTTTTCGGCATTTTCCAACATGTATGCTAGATTTTCTCTTCTTCTTACTTTACTGGCAAGTTTCCTCCAAGTCCGAGCAACGTAGATTCTTCTTACACCATTAAACATTTTGAAAAACTGTTTACTATCTAAAAGAACATCCGGTACACTTTGAAATAGAACTGTTCTTGAAGCAAGAGATTTTGCGTATTTTGGGGTAGATAAAGCGGCACATCTCAATGAGTTGTAAAAGAAAAGTTCTCTATTAATAACAAAGATGACAAGACCGTAGAATATCCACCCAATGAACACATGAGCATAATATCTACTAGGCTTGGAAACATTAGATATAGAAAGTAAATCAAATCCAGGGTTATTATAACCTTTAACAGCGTTAACTGGGAGTAATACTACATAAGTTGAAACTCCCACAAGGAAAACAACAGTGAAAACTTTGAGGAATCTCAAGAAGAAAAACCCATCCAAGCCAAGATATTGAAGGAAAAATTTATCATCTTTAGAAAGTAAGACCCATAACCATCTAATAGGATCCTTAGGTAAAGGTGGCGGTCTTTTCTCAATGGGGACAAGATCAGTAGCTGATTTGGGTGAGTAGATTCGTTTAAACTTTAACCGTAAAACAAGGAAACTACCCACGAATATCCCGAAAAATATTAAATTCGATGTCAACGACGTGACAACTGCAGACGTCGAAGTTGCAGATGAAGTCATTTTCCTTCTTTATGGAGAAGTTAAAATTTTTTAGCGGATTTTCTTTGTTTAATGATGTATTTCCAAAGTATACACGACTATGTTTTCGTTTTTTATTTTTACTTTTAATTTTTGTTTTGTTTATTTTGCTTCTGTGCTGCTTTTCGATTGATGATTTCTTTTTTTTTTTTTTTTTTTTTTTTTTTTTTTTTTTTTTTTTTTTTTTTTTTTTTTTTTTTTTTTTTTTTTTTTTTTTTTTTTTTTTTTTTTTTTTTATTTTTTTGTGCCGTTGAACAATTGTTCTTTTTCAGCCGTTCCAAGTGTTCAAGCCACCTTAATTATAAAATGTGTTGGTTTGGTTACAAGTACTATGTAAAGAACTACTTGGGAACAATCTTTTGTACTAAGCGATCCACTAGATATATTTAGGAGTTAAGAGGAACGCAGAGATAAGGGTTAAGGGTTAAGGGTTAAGGAACCATGGAATTTTCAAGTGCAGTATATCTGTTTTAAATAGAAATAAGTGTCAACTTCGCAACGGTAAATTTGATTTATAGACATAAAAAAACTCTTCTCTCGGCTTTCGGCAGCTCACTACCTAAATAATATTTCTAATCTAAAATTAGCGCAACGCGAAGTGTTCCTAATAGAAAGTCGTGAGATTGCACCAACAATAGTGGCGGTGCAATATGAGCTGTGTGGTATGTTTTATAAACTGTTGGTTAGGCAGCAATCACAACAAGTGACATTGTGGCCGAGTGGTTAAGGCGACGCACTCGAATAGTTTGAGTGATGCGTTGGGATCTCCCGCGCAGGTTCGAATCCTGCTGATGTCGCTATTTTTTTTTGTATTTTTGTTCTAACACTAGGCTTTTTTATTTTAATTTTTATTTTTTTTGCTCATTCACTGATGCACGCAAAGTTAGGGTATTTATTAATATAATATGCTGATTATATTGCTTTATATTATAAAGTATTATATCTATATATCTACATATATTTATTTCTCTTAATTTATTTTTTTTTTTATTATTTTGTGGATTTTATTTGTGTTTAATCTCCAGTTGTGCAGCATCTAAACTAAAATCTTGATTTATTAGCTCATAATGCCTAAAATAAAGGTTCATAAAGTATCTAAAACCCCACCAGAAGGATACTCTAAAATTGAGTCTACATTACGCAAACTACAAGCGAAATTAAAAGAAGCTCAAACCAAATCATTAAAGACCGATGACAAAAACACTTCATTGTGGCCGATATTTCAAATTGATCATCAAATAGCCAGGTATGTGTATTCAATGTATTACCAGAAAAAAATGATTAGCAAAGAACTTTATGAGTGGCTTCTTAATCAGAAAAATATTAATCTGGACCTCATAGCTAAATGGAAGAAGCCAGGGTACGAGAATTTGTGTTGTATACAATGTATTATGAAAAATGATAAAAATCATGGCAATGTATGTATATGCAGGGTCAAGAAGGAAACGTTACTCAAGAATAATCAAGACGAAAAAATTGAATGTAATACGTGTGGATGTAAAGGGTGTGCAAGTGGAGATTGAAAAATACCAAAGATAACAGTCTTTGCTTAATCATTGATGGTGAAATATATAATATTTATTAATATAAAGATAGTAATACATACAAAGGGAGAATATATTAAATATATTTATCAGTGCGTAAATATAATCGATTTTTCACGTATAACTTTTTGCATCAAATTTCCCACAATGGTTCCCTAAATAAATGCCACCCATATATTGTACACAATCATAGTCATTAAAAAGACTAAATAAACATAAAATAAAAATTAAAAGGAAGGAAATAAAACTAATATCACACACATACCCTAATACACACTTTTCAAAAAAAAAAAATTGAAAAGAAAATCAATAACCCAGTTCATTACATTCATTAAATTCTTCATCTTCATAAATCTTATCATTATGCGTCTTTCTCCAATTGATCTTTAGAGTTCTCTTTAGAGTTCTCTTTAGAGTTCTCTTTAGAGTTCTCTTTAGAGTTCTCTTTATCGCTTGCAATTAATTCGACTTTCTTGAAATCATTGAGAAGTTTTCTAGCCCCCAGGACTTGCAATTTTTTGCATGCTGGTGATTCAAAAGCTCTTAAAATTAAATCATCTTCATCATACAGATTCAAATTGGTATAGGTGCTAGTGATGAGAGGAGAATGATAAAATTCTTCTAAATAAGAAGGTGAATTCCACAATTTTTTCAACATTGAGGCTGTTTGCGGAGATCTTAAGTTTCTTAATGGAGTACGAATTGCGCTTTTTGGAGTTTTCGTTGGTGGAGGAAGTTGCACTGTTTGAAAGTTATTTGAAGAAGAAGGTTGAGAATGCACGTTGGGATAGATATGTGATTGCAATTGCTGTTGTTGTTGTTGTTGTTGTTGTTGTTGTTGTGATTGTGATTGTAGTTGTTGTTGCTGTTGTGATTGTAGTTGTTCTTGTTGTTGTTGGTGTTGTTGTTGATGTGGTTGTTGGTGATGATGTGGTTGTTGTTGCAGTTGTTGAGTAGGTTGAAACAGCAGCAATAATTGAGTATGTGTTTGTGATACGGGAGTAGATCTTCCTTTCGAAATATAGTCATTTACACCAATATTCAGAGACATAACTGTCAAATTGGAATGATTATGAAGATTAGCATGAAGAGATCCCAAGACTTCATTATTTTCTAATGATGTCGACTTAATTTTGTCCCCATGATTAATTGGAGTTAAAGGTTCTAACAATGGGCCAGTTTCACTAGATCTAATGGGTGATAATTCAAGATTAGAATTACAGCTAAATGAAGAAGTATAGCTCACATTTTTACTTGCCAATAATGGTTTGATTGGAGATTCTTCAACCACAAATTGAGGTACAACAGAGTTCCATTGTAAAAAAGGAGGTCCTAAAGAATCCTCGTCAGTTTGTTGGGATTTCTGTTTCTTACAAGAAACATTCAAAATAGAGTTAAAATCGTCCTCTTCTGTATGATAATCTGCAGCTTCGATCAACGAGGTAGCAGATCTTTTCTTAAATTTTTGATCATCTTCTTGGGCAATATTTGGAGAAGATGGGATAGAGTAGATCGATTTTTGACTATTTGAATTTGAATTTGAGTGAGATATTTCATTAGATTGGTTTTTTTGACTTGTTTGAGAAGACTCACCATAATCATTTGATTTGTTTGCCGCATTAATGTTAATTTGATCCATTATTTCTTGATACAGATGTTTTTTACTATTTCTTGATTTTAAAAATTGATCTTCACAACCTTTTTCAATAAACCAGAAATGGCCCTTACCATCTTTCGATTTTTCACCTTTAACAAATGCCTTATTAAGAGACAAGTTGTGTCTAATAGAATTTTGCCAGCCAACATCTTCACGTTTATAATACTTAAATGTATCTGAAATCCAAGAATAGATCAGGGAAAGAGTTAATTTTTTCTCTGGATGAGATAATATAGACATCCCAATAAGAGTGGCATAAGAATATGGCGGTTTATCATTGGAATCGAGATCAAATAAATTTTCTTTAGAATCTTTCTTCAATTTCCGGGGTTTTCTCTTGGTATGGGCAAGTTTTTCCGGGTCTTGATCGGGTTTTGAACTTTCAATATTATCAGTTCCTGGGATTGAAAGTTGTTGCCCTGATAAATGTTTCTGGGGTGACAGGAAAGCAGGAGAAAGCAAAATAGATGTTGACATTATTGTACAAGTATCAATATTTTTATGAATCGGGGTAGTAACAGATAATCTTCTTTTGGTTGTATGATTAGTAGTTTCAGGAGGAGTATTTATGACAGAATCTTGATTAAATTTTTTCGAATTAGGAGTTTCTGTGAGTTGATTATTATAGGATTCCAGGTATTCCAGGAGGGGAATTCTCGACATTGACATTATAAGTCTTGTTTGAGTTGTTTAGTACCTCCAAATTGGTAGTGATTGAGGTAGGGAGAAGATAATTTTTCTTTATAAACTAGTGGCTATATTATTTGTAGTATTGAATTTGGGAGGGGTGGTGGTGGTGGTGGTAGTTAATCTAGTTTAAACGACAAAGGTTCAATAAGATTTAAACGGGCGACTATTTTGAATAAGATTACAGTTAACTTAAAAGCTATTAAAGGCTTGAAAAAACTGGGTCAATATTAAAATTTGGAGATGGTCTTTATCTAAGACCAAAAGGCAGACACGACAATTGATATAGTTTTTTTAACGCGTTATAATTTTTTAAAAATATAGAATAAAAATAAAAAAAAGGGTGATTCAAATAAATATAAAAATACCGGCAAAAAAAGAGAACTCAAATTAAGGGATGCAATCTAGGTCAGTTTTGTTAACAGATAGATATGCAAGTAATGATACGCTTTAACATTCTTTATTTAGGTGGCTGTATAAACAAACGCGAAAAAAAGCGCGTTTCGTGTTGAATAAGCGGCGATGGCTGCACTAAAAGGAAAAGGAAGGAATTAAATAGGAAATTAACAAATAATCAAAACTAAAGACAAAGAGAAAAAAGTTTAATAAAACAGCAAAAACAGAAAGATAACACAAAAAAAAAAATAAAAAAGAAAATTAATTATACGATAAAATAGCAATAAAATAGCAAAAATAAGAACTAAAACACCTAAATAAAATGGAACAAAAAATGAAAAGAAATGAGAAGATATGAGGAAAAAATGGAAAAAATGGAAAAAATGGAAAAAAAAAATGAAAGTGGTCGTATGAAGATTGCAAGATGCTGGTAAGAAATAATCCAAGATGATTGTAAAAAATTCCAAGATGGTTGTAAAAAATTCCAAAATGGTGGTAAAAAATTCCAAGATAATAAACCACCACAATATAGGGTTTCCAGTAGTTTAAGTAGTACAATAATAGATAAATAATATATAATTAAATTAAAATTAAGTTTAAATGTGTGGAAAAATAATATTTTTATGAAAGTATAATAACGATTATCAAAGTGTGATCATTAATTTCGAAACATGTGGCAAGTATATAATAAATGAATTTAGGAAGGTTTACATGTTTTATACAGTAGTGTGCTTTTTCTTAAAAAAAAAAAAAAAGAAAAATTCAGATTATAGCCTTTTTTTTTTTATAAAGTTTTTCTCGATTTAGGTCGATAATCGTAATCGTCAGTAATGAAAAACATAGCATCATTTTATAATAAGCAGAATAAAATAAAAAGTGTACGGCAAGTACCTATTCAAAACGACTAAAAGTTTAAAGAGTTTAATAAGAGAGAAAGAATTTACTATAAATGAAAAAAAAAAAATTCAATTTAATGAATTAATGTATTGAATCGAAGGAACAAATTTAATAAAGATGAAATTTAGTGATATTTAATAACCATCACGTTTTTAATTTTAAAAAAATGTTGGAGTAGAAAAACAAAACTATAATGTATTATGAACAGAGCCTGTTAGTGTCAGAACATAAGCTTGAAAGGAAAAGCTTAGTAAGATTGTATGAAAAATAAAAACAAACTCAAAGTTCGATCAGAATACTGTGTCTAGATCGATCAATTGATGTAAAATATAATAGAACAAAAAACTAGTAGCAGCATGTAAGTAATTATCTCCTCACTGGTTAAATATCGTTCCAAGCAAGCACGAAATTTTGCATTTGAGTACATCAAAAAGATTTATTATAAAATTATGTATGCAAGCTTAACGATACCGCTGCCAGATATACGTTCGTTGCTGTATCTTTAATAAAATCAAGATTAATTTAATTAATTATTAGATAATTAAGTATAGTACGATTAAAGATATAAGGTTAAATTTAATTTTGAATGAATATTCAATTTATTAAAAGCATGATTAAATGGTTTTATATCAACGCTTATATATATATATATATATATATTTACATATGTATGTATGTATGTATATTTTGGCGTCAGGTGAGAAAGCTTTCGATTGTATACTAACAATCTTGAAATTTTGATTTTCTTTTTAATTGTTTTTTTTTCCTTTGGTATTCTAGTAATTAACCGATAGAGTTTTATCGAAGACGAGATACATTAAACACATGCTTTATTAGATATAGCCAGCTACCTATGCTTTTAACTCAATAATCTAGAAGAAACTGCAGAATGTATTACCTCGAAGATAAAGGATCAATTAAAGTATTTGGACTATACATTGACAACGGACATATAATCGGGTGAATGAGTTCATTTTCTTCAATTTATGTTTATTATAATGATCGTCCTTCTTTTTTTTTATTCTCTTTCTCTTTCTCTTTTTTTTTTTTTTTTTTTTTTTTTTTTTTTTTTTTTTTTTTTTTTTTTTTTTTTTTTTTTTTTTTTTTTTTTTTTTTTTTTTTTTTTTTTTTTTTTTTTTTTTTTTTTTTTTTTTTTTTTTTTT
>JAJMDQ010000002.1:306204-401743 GCA_030573815.1 Kurtzmaniella cleridarum | reverse complement strand
TCAAACATACGTTCTTATCCTTGACGCAGTAATCCTACACTCGGTTCTTTCAGAAGATGATCTAATTTACCTTTTGGGTATACAAAGAAAGGAGCTTCGTTCATATTGTTTCAAACTTGTAGAAGATCGATTATTGGTATCCCACGTTCAACAGGAAGAGAATACGCAGCAAAGGTTGACCCGAAGAACCTATTATTATATTCACATTACCGAGGCTATTGATGCTATCAAATGGAAAGTGCATTCTATTGTAGACTTGATTAAAGAGGAAATGTCCAAGTACGGGAATCCTCAGGGGTATATTTGTCCTCGATGTAAGAAGAAAGTTAGTCAGTTGGATGCAATTCTGTTATTATCGGAAGACATGTCAAACTTCATCTGTGACAATTGTGGAGGAGTTCTTATAGAAGATGATTCCTCGCAGCAGGCTACCATTAGACAAGAAAATTTAGAACGCTTAATGATTCAAGTTGATCCAATCATTTCATATTTGAAAAAAATTGATGATAGTTTCATTGCCGATAATACGTTTGAATCTTCATTGGAAAAGGCTATCCCAGCACAAGCATCCACCACTGGAACTTATGCTATTAATAGAAGATCTAATGTTTCATACCCTCAATCTTCGTCTGCTGCGAAATCACAAGCGACCCTTCATGTTTCCATTACCGCCAACGACGAGAATTACGAAAGGGAACAACAAGAGAAAAAGCAAAGAAGAGAAAAATTGGAGCAAAATGCTTTACCTTCTTGGCACTCCGAGTCTACTGTGGGTAAGCCTGGGTTTGATGCTATTGATAATGATGCAAACGACTCTAATACTGGCATGGATTCTACTAAAGATATAAAGAACGAATCAGGGGATGCCACTAATGTCAAATCTGAAGAAACGGAATCATCCAGTTATGAACAAAAGGGTAATAAGGAAAAGGAAGCTCAAGAGGCATTGACCGCTTATTACGCCCAGCTTGCTGAACGAGAAGCAGAGGATGACGATGATGACGATGACGATGATTTTGATGATTTCGAAGATGTATGAAGAAGCTTCTTGATTTGGTTTTTTTTCTTTTTTTTTTTCTTTTTTTTTTTTTTTTTGCAGGGTTAGGTGCTGATGGTGGTACCTATTGATCTCTGTGTAGGTTTTTCAGTGTCCCTTTCTCGTTGCCTCTCATTTAATATTCTATTTACTGATAAATATCATAATATTACACAATTAAAACGGGTTATACGTGCTTATAATAGTATATTGTCTATTGTATATTGAACTTCATATACGATTTCAAGGTTGTAAGCGCATAACAGTCTTTCTTTATTTGTTTTTTTATTAATTCTTTTTATTTTTTAGTGGTAGAGTCATATTTTTCCCCGGAATTTTAAAGGTCAATTTTTCAATATCTCGATGAATAAGTAATATTTTTTTTTCCCAAAATTATTCCTGCCAAAAAGTTGACTCACACACCATGGGAGAGAAAAAGGTCAGTAGAATTCAGGATAGACAACATGAGAACCAGGAGGGCTTTGAAAAGTTAATCCATTGATATAGAGCTTTAAAGAATAAGGGGAGGTAGCGACATACACAAGGAAAAATTCCTAGTTCTAACTTTTAATTCAATCAAATCTAATACTAACAATTCCAGCAAGTTGATCCATTCAAATCGTTCATTGCTGGTGGTACAGCAGGTGCCATTGAAGGAGCCATTACGTATCCGTTTGAGTTTTCCAAGACCAGGCTTCAATTGGTCGATAAGCTGTCATCGGCTTCACGTAATCCATTGGTATTGATTTATAATGTTGCAAAAAATCAAGGGGTAGGAGCACTTTACGTTGGGTGTCCAGCTTTCATTGTTGGGAACACGGTGAAGGCCTCAGTTAGGTTTTTGGCATATGATTCAATCAAATCCATGCTTAGCGATAAAAATGGGAAGCTTTCTGGACCGAGAGGGGTTATAGCAGGATTAGGGGCCGGGTTACTTGAATCAGTGATTGCAGTGACGCCATTTGAAGCAATCAAGACGGCACTTATCGATGATAAGAACTCCAAAGCTCCTAAATATCAAGGTGGTTTAGTTTCAGGAACGGTTAAGCTCTGTAAAGATATGGGGTTCAAAGGTATATACGCAGGGGTGTTGCCAGTTACCATTAGACAAGCTGCTAATCAAGCAGTGAGATTGGGGTCATATAATTCAATTAAAACTGTGGTACAACAAGCTAGCGGCACTAGGCCTAATGAACCTTTGAGTTCAGCTGCTACGTTTGCTGTAGGGTCATTTGCTGGAATAATTACGGTATATTCCACCATGCCCATTGATACGGTAAAGACTAGAATGCAAGCCTTGGGTGCTAATGAATTGTATACTTCCACGTTTAATTGTTTTGTTCGAATCTTTAAAGATGAAGGGTTATTGACATTCTGGAAGGGGGCAACTCCAAGACTTGGTAGATTAGTTTTAAGTGGAGGTATAGTGTTTACCATCTATGAGAAGATGTTGATCATTTTGAAATAATAATAATAATAATAATAATAATAATAATAATAATAATAATAATAATAATAATAATAATAATAATAATAATAATAATACTATAATGACTATATAGATATATATATATATATAATTCTAAATTTCAACTATGCATTCCCAACCTGAAATATAGGTGCCGGAGGTTGTTCAGTACTATTTCTAACTTCAGTTGTGCTAGTGGTACTGGTAGTATTCAATGGGTCCGCACTACTGGGAGCCAAAATATTTTGTTCAATCCGTTTAACTCTATAATATCCTGCAAAAGCGTTCAAAATCATGAATATACCAAAAGCGATTACTCCGTAAGCAAAATATGGAGTATTATTATCGTAGTTTTCTCCATCTAAAGTTGGCAGATAAAGGGATGACTGGTAAGTATCTATGGTACTCCCTTTTTTAATATTATAGCTCTGATTAATGCCAATCATGTTTGCATCATCGGGCATATATTTCAAAGGGAGCTGATCGGCATGCCCAAAATTCAGCGGTATCATACTCCACCCATACATTATGAAAGTAATCCCCAAGCCAGCTCTAGAACCTTGCTTTGCTGCGTGTGAAGTATGAAGTAAATAACACAAAACAAACCCGACAAATTGGAATGCTACAGATACAAGACCGTTCCAAATGAAATTAGCAACATTCCCAACCGGTAAACCTTCCACAAACACTTCATCTTCGTACATGGGGGAAATAACAGTTGATTCCCAGTATTCAGGTGAAGAATCTGCAGCTGCTTCTTCGTATGTTGGAGGATGAGTCTCTTGTCCTTGTCTCTCTGCGTCAGTATCTGGTTTAGCCATAAGATTTCTGAAAACTCCATCTGTTCCTTGTCCGATAAAATTTCCTGGGATGTTTGCTTGCATTCTCCCAGTAGTTATACCATTATTTATACGTTCATAAGTTTGTTTGATGGGGAAAAAATGGTATATAACATTAATTAACCTCTGTTTAGCTGATAATTTACCCGTCTGATGCGGACCTTGATTTTCTAAATCTCCTGGTTCTTGTCTAAGTGCTGCGGAAGACGATGAAGATTCGCCTAGTTCAGAGGCAAACCCTGTTGCCCTTGAATCCATAAATAAATGGTCATCATCACTCTCCAGCACTGTGGAGTTTCTGGAAGATTCATGAGATGTAGCATTTGAAAGTTCTGATGTATGATTACTTGATTCTGAAGGTATATTAGTCGGAGTTTCACTGGCGGTTGTGAACAGATTTAGAAGCCCCTCGTGTTCTTCTCTATCTGTTCCTTGTTGTTGATTCAGGGGCGACATGCAACTAGGGTTGAGAAATTATATTGATCTGTGCTTCTCTGCGTTCAGTTGTAGCAATATACTGGGCTGGTAAAGGGTCAAATAAAGATTTAAACCAAGTTTAGCGTATTTTAGATGGCCAATTCAGTAAATATGATGTGGTATCAATTTGAAGTTAAACACAGCCCATGCAGGCTTGTAAACGAGTAAATTAAGCAGAAAAATAAATAGATAAAATAACAAATAAATTATACATAAATAACAAATAAATTATACATAAATAAATAATAAATAAATAAATAAATAATAAATATATAATTAATTAATTATAAGTTAATAATACATATATAATCAAATAAATAAAGATATATATATATTTATATATATAAGATGTCGAAATGAAAGATGTATATAATATGGGATCAAGTTTTCGATATTACTATATTAATATTTAGGACAATTTTGGTAGAAAATCAGGAAATATATTGGAATACATACTTACTTGATTGAATATTTATTCAGCTTTTTTACGATTGTTGCAGATTTGAGAAAAGACTTTCCTTTGCTTGAAATGAATTGCAATACCAAATTCAAGTAACCATAAAGGTAAAAATCTACTGCACCAA
The DNA here is from genome assembly GCA_030573815.1 of Kurtzmaniella cleridarum. Taxonomy (NCBI): domain Eukaryota; kingdom Fungi; phylum Ascomycota; class Pichiomycetes; order Serinales; family Debaryomycetaceae; genus Kurtzmaniella; species Kurtzmaniella cleridarum. The sequence continues at coordinate 397,339 of JAJMDQ010000002.1, read as the reverse complement.
TGTAAAAAATATGCTCTTGCGCCTTTATAAATATTGAATCCTGGATCTACCCAACCAGTTATTTTCCCCACCACTTGTTCAGCATATTTCCGAGCAGATATATTAACGTCTCTAGACATTTGTTGAGATGCGTATAATGAGTCGTAGACTGCTGGAACATTGTAATATTCACTGAGTACAGTATTTGCAGGAATATTATCGCAAATCCCAGTATCTACCCCGCCCGTTATCACACTATGTACTCGAACCCCATAAGGCTTCAATTCTGCGTGCAAATGTAAAGCATACTGATCAATAGCCGCTTTGGTAGCTCCATAGGCAGACATCCAAGAAAGCGGTACCCTTGCAGCAACCGAACTAGTGAATACTATACATCCTTGAGAGTTGATTACCAATGGAGCTAAATATTTGGTAACATACATATGCCCGAAAACGTTAACTTTGAATAATTTTTCAATTTTATCCTCTGGTAATTCAATTGCTGGTCCTCCAAACGAAATTCCAGCATTATTGTATAAGATATCGAGTTTACCTCCTGTTTTCTCATTAATAAAGCTAGCTATTTTTTGTACTTGTTCACTATCAGAAATGTCGCATGCTAATGCTTCAACCCCATATTCTTGCACGATATCTTGACAGTTCCATAATGTAGATTCTAGGGCTACTCCATAAACTTTATACCCTTTCTTAGCCAATACGATGGCAACTTCTTTACCAATTCCTGATGAGACTCCAGAAATAAAAGCGTACTTGGTCATGTTTACGTGCAAATTTTGGGCAATATGGTTTAATATTACTGACTAAATATTTAAATTTATTTATGTATATATATATATATATCTACTTTAGTTGTATCTGTTTTATTTATAGCATGGTCTGTACCCAACAACTTGCTTGCAAGACACCCCTTTTTTTCAATAAAAAAAAATATTAACAATAGTATTACAAAGAATGTGATTTTTATTACTCCACATTTTAGAGCAACGGTTAATTTTCTTTTTTTATCAATTTTTTTTTATTATCTTTTTATTTTTATATTTTTATCATCATTTTATATTTATTTTTCATCTTTTTTACATGTCTTAACCATTCCTTTCTATATTATACAACTAAACTATATGGTGGATATATTCAAGTAAACTTTTCCAATTCTTCTTTCCCGAATTCCTGAAATATTTCTAGATATACAAGTATCTTTTTATTTAAGCTTTGTATCATTGGAAAATCTCTATATTTATAATTTCTCTTGTTTGGACTAGTCGACGTTGCTTCAACGAGTCTTAATAGTAACAATAAAACGATTTCTAAATTGATCATGATGATACCTAACTCTTCCAACTTTAGGAGGTTTATAATCGGTATTTTTAACCAGAGTTCTTTGCACGGCTACTTCATTATAGGAATATATATCCGGGACGGTTAAATCTACACCGCCAGGTAAAATACTCGAAGGAGCGGGAGTTTTAAAAGTTTTCGGTGTTTCAGAGAGATCAGGTAATACAGAAGCTGCACCTCTTGCACTAAGTGCTAAAGCGGCAGCCCTTCTAGAGGATCCACCTCTACCAGATCCAGACCCTTCATCGGTATTAATATGTCTTCTTTTCCTTCTAGAATCTCTTTCCATTTCTTTATCAAGTCTATCAATTTCCAGTTGAGTCAATTTAACTAATGTTGGGGTATTGTCACTTATCGATAATGGATTTCTAAGAATCAGGTAAAAATCATCACTTAATTTATTGGAAGCCCCAGGTTCTGGGATTCTTAATGCTGGTAAAAGATGTGATCTAATTTCATCTTCATGTACTACAGATCCATCGAATCCGTACCCAACTAAACTCAATGCCTTATGGAAAAGTTGAATTTGTTCTCTTATACTATGTGCTATAGCGGTAGTAAATTCACCTGGTAATTTCAATTCATCAGTCAAAATTAGGGCAAATTCTTCTGGATCATTGTCTTCAAAATTCAAAATATCCCATTCAAATTGATCAGTTAATTGCGTACTATTAACTGTTATATCTATTTTCAATGGCACCCTTAATTCACCGGTGGAATTCAAAGGGCGTTTACGGTAATCCTTGATTTGTTCTTTAATAGTGCTAACTATTGCTCCATGACACAGAGGAGGGATTGTTTTATAATCTTCAATCAATGAACTCACAAATTTTTCAATCGATATTACTTTTTCATCTAAATTCCAAAGGAAAGTATCTCTTAATTTGAAACGATCACGTTCATTATCAAAATCCAATCTTATCGGTACTAATTCTCGTTTATAATTTTTCTCTTTATCTGTTTCTAAAACTATCTTATTCATGGTGCTTTCAGTCATATTTTTGTCAGATAAGCTATCATTTTTAGGTAATATTAATCGTGTGAAAGTATTGGTTATACCATTCCCATAACCAGAATATCCTTCACCCCATATACTATTGTTAAAATGTCCCTTATGTGACAAGGCAATTGCGTTCATTCTCAATTGCTTGATATCTGAATATGTTTTAATATTTTGTACAAATTCATCCAACATTCTTTTATTTGCATTCATCTGTTTGGCAAATTTTTGGAGAAATTTTGAATCTTTTTTAATAATATTTTCATATACCAACAAGTCGGTAGGTAACTCCTTGCCTTCTTTCTTCAATTTTTCTGACCATTCATTTAGAGATTGAAGGTCTTTGGCACCTGCTAATTCGTTTGGTAATGATTTGGCTATTTGAGTAGAATTAATATTCAATCCATTATGAACTGGGACCATTGATGGATTGTTCATTGGCATACGACCTGGCATTGAACTTGGATAACTGGAATTCATATTTTGAGCCAAGGGCGCAGGAGGGACTCCTGGTCCGCGTATTTGAACATTTGCGTTTGGTATTTGGCCTGACGCATGACCGTAAACCTGATTCAGCATTTGAAGTTGTGCTTGCTGATGGGCCTGGGCCTGGGCCTGGGCCTGGGCCTGAGCTTGGGCATGTGCTTGTGCTTGAGCTTGAGCTTGAGCTTGAGCTTGAGCCTGGGCTTGAGCTTGGGCTTGAGCTTGGGCATGTGCCTGGGCCTGTGCATGTGCTTGGGCCTGTGCTTGGGCCTGTGCTTGAGCCTGTGCTTGGGCCTGTGCTTGAGCTTGGGCTTGGGCCTGTGCTTGGGCTTGTGCCTGAGCCTGAGCTTGGGCATGCGCCTGAGCCTGAGCATGTGCTTGAGCCTGAGCCTGAGCCTGAGCCTGGGCTTGTGCTGCTGCCATTTGTTGAGGTGTTGGAGGTACAATATGACCATTGGCCATTGGTTGTCTTCTTTGTTGGATGCCTCTATTAGCTGGATTATTGAATTGTTGTTGCAAAAACGCTTGCTGTTGCGAGTCTCTAATTCCATGGGGTGTTTGTTGTGCTTGTGCTTGTGCTTGTGCTTGTTGTGCCTGTACTTGTTCTTGTTGTTTTTGTTGTTGTTGGAAAAGTAACTGTTGTGCACGAATTTGTTGCATGTTTTGCTGTTGTTGTTGCAGAAATTGTTGAGGTATGGAACCTGGTAATGTCTGTTGACCATTCTCCTTGGCCCTTGCAGCATGTTGCTTGAGCATATAGTCTCTTATCATTGCTTGGAACTGAGGTTGTGCTCTTAGATGTTGAAGTTGTTGAGGGGTCAAATTTGCAAATTGAGGAGGCAACATTGATATGTTTTGAGAGGGATCCAAGCCTTGTTGGCCAAAGTGTTGGCCCTGGTTAGGATACATGGGGTTTTCACCTCCACTTGCCTGATTGAAGTTCATATTGAAATTGAAATGGTGGTGAGTGTATTTTCAGATAAATAGAAACACGGGTTTATGCAGGCAAGAGGTGTTTGTAAATATAATTAAATTTTTCCTTATTTTTAAAACAATTTTTTTTTTTTTTTTTTTTTTGAGGAGGGGAAGGTGTTCCAGGTTAAAGATTATACCAACGATAAAAATATTGTGAGTTATTGTATTGTTTAGTTGTATTGAAATAGTGTATTGTTTTTTACTTTAAATATTAATTAATCATCTATTATACACTAAATATAAATATAAATATATAAATATATAAATATATATATATAAATTTATAGTCTTAAAGCTTCATGTAATCAAAGATCGACCCCATATCAACGTACCGGCGTCCACAATCTTCAAGATACTTATTGACTACTATTTGGCATGAGGAGAATAGTTCTCTATTTTGTTCTGCCAAAGCTTCAATTTGGCCGGCCAGAATTTTGGTTTGCTTATCTTGAGCGGAGTCAAGATCATCGGATATGGGTCTTAATTTATTTTTTTTAGCTTTATCGACATCGAATATAGCTGCAAAATATAACAATTGATTATAGAGTGCTCTATCACTATATTTATATCTCATAATTCCTTTACACCCAAAAGCTCTTCCTGAATTACCAATACACCTTTTCCCGTATACTGAGATTTGACGAGTAGTGATACCACATGCATTATCGTCACATATTAGCCAACCAGCGTAATATAATGCGATATGGTTTCTAATGGTGGTTTCAAGTTGAGCATTGATTTTGATTAATGGGAAATTGTAATTACATCGAGCACAATTGATCCCATTGTAGGTAATTTTATAGTCACTTGAATTCAATATACCTCCAAATCGGAATTTAGATCCACATTTACAATTAAGAATAAGATAACTGCATTGTCTAAATCTTTCTTGATCTGAAATATTGGATTCCAAAAGTTGGATTTCTCCATTTAATCCATCACTATTTCTCATTCTGATAGCATATTTCTTGGTATCCATGCCCAAAGAAGTTGCTATTCTCATCATATCAATACCTTCAATCCTTTCCACCAATCTCTCCACGGGAGCGAGAATTTGCTTTTCCAAGTAATAATGAGCATCAGGTTTTAAGTTGGAATTTTTCTGCATCACTTCTTGAATTGCTCTGGCTCGATCTGCAGGGGTACTGGTAGTATCAGGATCATCATTAGAAGTTGGTGATGTAATTATAAATGTAACAACACTACCAGCTTTAATAATTTTACCTTGCTCTCTTAATCTAAGGGCAACTCTAACCGCTGGCATATTCTTACCATTAGGGTAATTTTTAGGATCTTTTGATAATCTTGTATTTATCTTAAATTTATCCATGGGGATTTTATTTTGTTTAATTTTATTGGTCATTTCTTCCAAATATTCATAAACTTCACTTAAAGCCAATTCAGGATCAACATCAGATAAAATTTTCTCTAAAACAAAAGTGGAGATATCTTTAGAAACTTGGCAATATTCACGTCTTCTCATATCAAGACCTTTAACTTCCAATTGAGTTATTTCTTGACCGGTATTTCTATCAATGGTAGCATTCATGGCTGCATATTTCTTTTTAGCATGCAATAACAATCTTTTAAAAATATTATCTATATCAATTTCAAGTAATCTATACCTTTCATTGACTTGAACTTTAAATTCTTCTCCAATTTTAATCGCTTCTTGATAAGAATCGGCACCGGTATCAATCATAACTGAATCAGTGTCACCATAGACAACTCTTAAACCAATTGATTCTGCCAATTGTCTAGTATCCATTAAAATCTCTCTCCCTTTATTGGTAACCATCATAGCTAAAGGCTTTGCATAAAATCTAGAATTTACATAACCTAAACACCCATACATGGAATTTGCAGTAAGTTTCAAAGCTTGTTGTTTAATATCAAATTGAGCTTTTTCTTGAGCGGTATTATTTGGATTTTTCAAAAGTTTTTTAACTTCTCTACGACGAGAAACTAAAGAGTTGAGTAATCTTGGTAAAACCCCTTGGCTTGATTCTTTGTCAGGAAGTACTGGCATGTCTCTATCTTCATCATGAGTTATATTGAATTGTTCTCTGTCGACAGTAGTGAAACAAATATTAAATTCCTGAATAATACTTGGATATAATGAATTAAAATCCATAACCAAGATATAATTTTTATGTAAACCTTTTTCCGGTTCGAAAACTAAACCACCTTGGAATTTCGGCTTTTTATTTGATGTTACCGTTGTGGCATCATCTTCTGAAGCTTCCAATTTAGCCTGTTGTTGCTGGTTAGCTGCTTTCAGGTATTTATCTTCTTTATCTGGTACAATAAAACCTTGCTTTTTAAATTCATGAAGTAAAATATATTCATTTCTACCAGCTCTCGTACCACTAAGAGTATGGGACCAAGCGTTACCTGCAAGGTTGGTCAATTGTTTAGATAATGATAAAATCTGAATTTCGAAAGCAATGTCAGCAATATTTTTCACATTATTAGCATTTTCTTTCAAAGCTAACATAAGGAAATTTGCATCTTCCGAATACCTGGTATTATTATAATTTATTTCAAGTGGGATTTGCTTTTTATTACAAACTACTTGTAACATTTCTGGTAAATCCCATGATTGACATTTAGTAGTTAATGATTGTCCCATTTCATTGGCAATATCACAAAGTAAACGACCTTGGAAAATTTCTCGGAGTTGTAAACTATTGGCAAACCCTGATTGATTACCAAATCTATCCGGCCAAGCTTTTCTATTACGACGACCAAACACCGACCAAGTGGTACATTTCAAATCATACATTCTATGAATTAAGTTATCTAACGCCACTGACTCTAATCTATGACCTACAAAGACATCTGGGTCGGCATTTTTCACCAAAGCTGCTAGACAGTTGAGTAAAGTTTTCTCGTTGGGTAAAATTTTTAAAGCGAAATTATGCTTTTCTGCAAGTTGATTAAGACCTGGTGGGACTGAAACACTACCAATGGGTCTAACTAAAGTAATCATTTCATTGGGGGTAATATTTGTATCAATTGGAGCATCTTGAGGTAAATTTCTATAAGTTGCAAGAGAAACTGAAACAATTTCTTGGACATTTTTAGACATCACTGTTTGTATAGAAATAGATGAAACAGTTAAATTTGGAGGTTCAATTTTAGTTTCAGTGATTGGTTTGATATTAGAAGGAGAGGAAATTGCCATTTCCACTTGACAATGTGATGTGTTTTTAATTGCATCGAAATCACAATTATTGATCTCTAACCAACAAGGCCCCATAATATTTCTTTGTAAAACAAAAGATTCAAATAAATTGGCATTCCCACCAAACATATGCAGAAACGTTTGACCTTCAAGGTTTGTTGGGAGAGTTAGATGTTTATTTTTCAATGTTTGATATGGGAGTAAAACTTTCAAGTATTCAGCAGTTTGGGGCACATCAGGTATTTCAAATGCATACTTCATGATTTCAGGTTTTGCTCTAATATTTTCAAGTTTAAATTGTTGCATTAATAGCGGTATAACTTCGTCATGAACGTCCATGGTTCCTACGGGTTCATCTGTAAGTTCACCATCGACAAACTTTGTCTTACGGGGCAAAAAATATAATTCACGACAAATACCATTTACTTGAAGAACACCAGAAACTAAGTTACCTTGCTTTGTTTGAATTTTCCCATATAATAATAAAGAGCCATCAATTTCGCTATAGTCGAGCCAAAACATCTTAATTGTTTCTCCCTTATTTTCCACAATTTTCTCTTGGTCTAGTTTTTCCGTATAACTGATAGCAGCGTTACTGGCAAATTTTGTGGGCGAAGAAGAAGGAGGATTAGATGCTTTAACCGATGAATAATTTGCATTTTTATGAACATTTACTGCAGATGCACGAGGTCTTCTGGTCACTATTACTTCATCTTCAGAATCATCATCTTCGATTTCGTCAATTTCATTAGTTTCGTCGCCTTTCTCGCTTTTGCCGATTTTGTCGATTATGTCGATTTTGTTTTCTTGTTGGTGGTTCGTTTCCACTTTAGAATTTGCAATAGTTTCGACATTAGAAGATGTTTTATCTATAGTATTATTATCTTCCAATCTAATTGGGGACGAAGGCTGTTCAACAACCTTTATATCTTGATCATCAATTAAGTCTTTCGTAGCTTCCTTTTTGGGTTCCCTTTTAATGCCCGTGGAAAAATTGAAAGAAGTTTTCGGATCTTTTCTAACTGAATTCTTAGCGGATGAACTAGTTCCAAAAGCTGTGAAAACTTTCTGCTTTTTAGGTTTAGGTGTCAGTTCCAAAAAATCTTCAAGTATATCATCCACATTGGCAGACACTTGATGCTTTTTAGAAGCAGATATTTCAGGTTTAAAAAAATTACTAATTTGAGAAGTTTTCTTGATTTTCAAAAAAGGCTTTTTCCTTTTCTTACTAGAGACAACTTCATCCTCATCTTCATCTGAATAGTACTGAGGCTGGCCCTTATTATCCCATTCGTCAACCCCATTATCCACGTAACCTTCTCCATCATCATCGACAATAAAGTCATCATTTAAAAGCTGATTTCTTTTATAGTCTCTATAAGTATCTTCATCAACTTCATCATAGATGCCTCCATCGTCACTTAAATCGTCGCTTTGTCCAATCAAGCTTGACTTGGCTTTCCTAGCTTCTCTTAGAGCCCGAAGCTTATCTATTTTTTGCCCTCTAGCCATGGGAACGTTTCGTTTTAGGGACGCGTAGGGAAAGAAAAGAAGAGGTAAATAATGCGTTTACGCGAATGTGGATGGGATATAGGTCCTGTATATTTGAAAGAGAGAGAGAGAGAGAGAGAGAGAGAGAGAAAGAAAGAAAAAAAAAATGACACAGGCTGTACGCAGTACTACATATGAGTATACATCATTTATCGGCTAGATAATTTTTGTTAAAAACATGTCATTTGCTAATTACGATTATGAAGCGCAAAAGCCATTGAAAAAGGGACTTGGGAAAGACCCGGATAGTAATCAAAATGGAGTATCACTGGAGCTAGATGATATCATTAGCAAAATATCAAAACAACTTGAATTGCTTGCAAATATGATTTCACAATTTGATTCCAAGAGGAAGTCTGTTGGGACCAAACGAGATTGTGCACAATTAAGACGAATAATCGACGACCAAGTATCTAAAATAGCTGATTTAGAAAGTGCCATCAGTCTTCTTGTAGAAAACATATCTGCCATTATCAATCGGAACCTGTTGAAGTATAAGAATATAAATAAGAAGGATAAGGATCAAGATAGCGGTGGGAATGAAACCAAGGGGGTAATAGTGACGGAAAGGCATATTGTGATAAAGGAAAGACTAGAAACAGAATTTAATTCACTTTATAAGCAATTCCAAGTGATGACGAGGTCATATCGGGAAAAAAAACGCCTAAACCCAATTAAAGAAGACATTGCCACCATTCCTAATGAAGTCACGCCTTTAATGGAGGACAATGTTGATCATGGATCTATACAGCAGCAGCAGCAGCAGCAGCAACAACAACAACAACAAGAAGAGCAAATAAACGAGACTGAATTACAGTATCATTTACTTTTAACCCAGGAAAGAAACCAAGAAATAGGACAAATAAATCAAGGGATCCAAGAAATAAATTCTATTTTCAAAGATTTGGGGGAATTAGTTAGTAGACAAGGTGAGCAACTAGATACAGTTGAGAATAATATCATGGATTTCCGAGACAATGCTGATAATGCTGCTCGAGAATTAAATAAGGCCAACGAGTATCAAAAGTCCAAAGGTAAATGGACATGTATCCTTCTTGTGGCATTGACAGTTTTCGTTTTGGTGATGATTTTAGCGATAGAGAGTTGATTGATGAGCCATTATTACATTCTAATTTAATTTAATTTAGTTTAATGAAATACAACACAATATAATATAATATAATATAATATAATATAATATAATAATATAATATATTATATTTATGTATTAAACTTCTCTGGTAATTTTTTTTTTTTTTTCCTTAACCTTGCATTTCAAGCGCTGCAACAAACGCATTTGCCATCCCTTATCTTAATCCAAATCCAAATCGTAATCAGTATCCAGTTCATCATCTTGTTCATTATCTGAAATGTCAGGTGTAGTCATTTCACTAGAGAAACCTGAATCTATTGGTTTTCCATTTCCATGTGACCTTGTAGCACTTGACAGTTGCCCATATGTTTTTTCATATTCAGTATCTTGATCGTATTCATAGTCTGCAAATGCACTGTCCTCATGGTTGGTGGCATATGCCATATTAGCTTGTCTTATTTTCAGCTTTTGCTCCTTACAATATTGTGCTCCTAGTTGGAAAAGTGTTTCTGCAGCATCGAGAATTTGCTCCTTTTTGTTCACTATTGCCACTGCTCCACCAACAAGAGCGCCAGCAGTTATAGCCACTTTTATGGATATAGGGACTTTGTTAGTATGAGGTATTTATATATGAGGCTTGAAAATCGTTATAAACTTACTATAAAATGGCATTTAGGGTTCTTGAGTCAAATCAAGAATGGTAAATTTGTAGAAAAGGAGTAATGTGTGCGCGGAGCTTATCAAGGGTAGATAAAAATATTAAAAGTAAAAGTAAAGATAAAAATAAAAATAAAAATCACAAATAAATTAAAATTAAAAATTAAAAATAATTGAATCAATGATAAATCAAAAACCAAAAATATACAATGGATCACTTTGATCTTGTTCAAAATAAAGGTAACATGAGGGGGTACACTACTAGTATTTATACTACAATCTTGCTACCATTACAAATAGGTAGAGTACTATAATGTAAACAGAAAAGTCATATATCTGAAGTCCATAGATATGTAGTGCATGTATGGAACCAATATATAAGTCTTATGTATGGCTATGATTCAACTGCGTATTTTTATGATTTATTATTGCCCTGTCAAGTACCACGACGGTTTTTTTTTTTGCATAGTTAATCAATTCACTGGATTTATAAATACATGGTCGCACTAGTTTTAAGCCCAATTGAGAAATAATAGTTGTGCTGGAACGACGTTTGAGTAATACCGAACAATACTTTCGGTTTCGTACCGCAGTTAGTTACTGCGAAATTCTTTTTGGTATAGTAAGACGCCACTTATCAAAATTTATTATTTACTTAGTCTATAGTAATTGTGCATTGTTTTCGAACATGCGATTTGCGATGCGATAGCAGGAGTTCATGTTGATGAAGAAACATTGCAAAATATAGCTTTTGTAGAAAAAAATGAGAGCAGATAGAATCAAGAATATTGAACCTGCTCATAGAGCTTTACCGGTAAAAAAATTTGAAAGAGTTAATTTTTCGCGCAATGAACCGCAGCAAATATTGAATGAATACATGTAAAGGAAACCTGGTTTCAATTACAACATTAGTATTAATTGTGCGTGCTTTTGTAGTTAATCCTATTTTCGGATATGGTAATTATCAAACCCATAAAGCTGCGATGTATATGGATATGAATATGGATATGAATATGGATATGAATATGGATATGAATATGAAGAGATTAATTCCTCAAGATTTACGACAACATAAGATTCTAGGAGCCATGGCATATTTAGTGTTTTAGTCATAATTCATCCCAAATTACTGAAAATTTGTGGTCCCATGTTAAAGCCGCCAATGATTGAATTGGGAAACCGGCAAATAATGATCGCGTTTATCATGTTAATAAAAATCATGTTATGATGCGCAAGATTTTATTGGTGATAACGATCAATTTTTCAAATTTTTTGTGGGGAAGCAAACACTTGAAGCGGGACCAAGTGAATTTATGGTATCATCAGTGGTTTCTACTCCTAAAGGCAGGATGAATTTAGTTAATATTATTGTAAATGCATCTGACTTACACATTGAAAACTTTATGGATGTTTTCAAGCAAACTCTAATGCAAATTGTCAAATGGAAAGTTGGAAATTATACAAACCAATAATTTTTCACTTGAATGTTATTTCAAAATTACGCATATCTCTTAGTTGGGATTTTCCTTTACATGTCCTGTATGGTTGTCAGCAAGAAGTCGATTGATTTAGTAGTAATAAGGTATTAAGTTTTTTAGAGTTATTTTTTCGATAAAACTTTATTCACCACTCCACCATTCACCTATTCTACAACACATTATACCATTTTACCATTTTACCATTTACGGTTAATATTAAATCATAAATCGTTAAATTAAAATAAATAATTGTTAGTTGAAAAAAAAAAGCCCATGGGTTAACCTTTGGCAAATTGATAGGAATTTTTCCCCCAAATAATTTTTTTCTTTATTTTATTGTTTTCTTTTTTTTTTTAGATTAATTAAATTACTTATCCACTTTCAGCTCGTAATAAGTCATTGTATTGTCATTAAGCTTTTCCTCGAGAAAATCAGTTACCATATTATACTGGTCCTCTTGAAGAGCTTTAGAGAGTTTTTCACTTGGTTCTAAAGCATCAAAAGTGAAACCGTTCAGCTCAATTCCATACAGTGGTAACAGGTAAAACAGATAAGGTTGATCTTTTAATGCTACGTAAGAATTTGGTAATTTTTTCTCTGCAAACAGCATCAGCAGCAGCATTAACGTCAGTACTGTAGTCAGACGGGTTAGCAGAGTCATTAATGAGTTTTCACAATCAGTTTCCAGCGGAGATGTTGTTCTCAGAAGTGCAGGCAGGTCTGTGTCATCTATTTCTTCATCTTCAATGTCGTAAACATATTTATCAATGGACGATGAGTCGTTTGTTGAATGCTTCAAGCGTTCATTTTCGATAACAATTTCTTGTTGTTTATTTTGATCTTCTTCTAATTTGATAAAATCGAAAAGTTCACTAGCATCTATAGTTGTTTCTTCTTGCTTAGAATCGTCTCTAGCATAATTTAGATCTGCTTCTGGCAGATCAATATTATTCCAGTCTGGTCCACTGTGAGATAAATCGTTCATTGTATCGATTAAATCGTGCATTGGATCCAACTCGATGTACAGTCTTTTCCTGGCAGTGGTATTATCACTACCAGGTAATATGCTGCCATTATTATTTGCTAATACGGCTTTCCTTAAATGCTTGTAATCATGGATAAGTGCTAACAAGCAATTTTTCAACTGGGTATTTTCATTTTCAATAATTTGAATATTTTGGTTCACTTGATACATCTCTTGTTCAGCTGTTATTTTAACTTGAGAACCGGGGCATAAATTCGAAGGTGCTTTTTGATGGATGGCTTTAAATGTACTTGATAAAGGTAAAGTTTCTGGGCTTGATGCAAGGGCTTGGGTCTTGTTATTGAATGTTGTTGTTGTTGATGATGCTGGTGGTGATGATGATGATGATGATATTGGTGAGTTACTCAGCTCTGTTACTGGACTTGGTTTTTGTGTATAATTTCGTTTGATGTCACTAGTGTCCTTATTTTTCTCCTTATTCTTCTTCTTCTCCTTGGAATTACCACTCGATGTTGGTTTCCTTCCAGGTTTAGGTCTTGGGGGCAAAACCCACGCCTTAGATGTTCTCACTGATGTCAATGGTGTAATCGTATTTGGTTCTGTATTACAAGCTGTCATTCTTCATTACTTGTTGAGGTTGCTTTTAGTATAATATGATTGTTTGGTATTTAATGGAAGATTAGTTGGGGGGAATAAATAATAAATATGTTTTAGTAAATAATATGGCAGGGATGTCCAAGTTAGGAGTTCGTATAGATTAAATCGAAGTAGATATGCTTCTAAAAATTTTCTTATTGTTAATTTAATATAATTTTGCTTTTTCTGCTTTTTCTGCTTTTTCTGCTTTTTCTGCTTTTTCTGCTTTTTCTGCTTTTTCTGCTTTTTTCTACTTTTTTCAAATTAGTTGGTTGTAAAAAAATAAACTAAAATGAAAAATTGCAAATTAACTTAGGTGTCGAGATAATACTCAATAAATGTTGAATAGCAATGGTTAATCCAAGAAGTCAATGGATTCTTAACTTCTAACAATAGATCGAAACCGAAATAAAGCCAAAATACTGCAATTTAGTTATATTTAAAGGAGTAAAGGGAAAAAAAAAACAATTATAGGTGAAGTCATCGGTACTAATATAGATCGCAACTATTTTCAATACGGACCATTCGGTTGATTTCGGGTGTTGGAAGGGAACTATTTTTTTATCCGAATCAGGGTCACTGCGGCTTCAGATAATTTGTTTCTAAATGCATCTTACTGGCTACGCTTTAAAAAGCATGCCTTGCGAAAAATAAAAATAAAATAAAAAAGCATTCTTAGCTGAAAAAATAAAGGAGAACTGAGAAATAATTAGAAATTGATTAAAGCGCGGGAAGTAATTAAAGGCCGAAATGACTCCCCCACAAAAAGAAGAGGTCCCAAAATTGACATTTCGTATTGTTATTGTGGGTTTTTTTTTTGTTTTTTGTTTTTTTTTTTAAAAAACAAAAAGTACAAGTCAACATATTTGTAATCTAATTAGTATGATTATTATTATTTTCTTATGAAGGGTTAATTCACCCTGGGCTCTGCATCAGATGCAATAGATCTTAACTCCAGAACAGCTGTTCACTACTTTATCTTAACACAAAAATTAAAAAAAAAAACTTGATTTAGTACAGGGTTCCATTTCTTTTCCATCTATGAGTGTTTCTCTAGTATCAGATACTTCTATTGGAAACAGCTATTCGTCAATTTTTTAACAAATGTTTGTCACTGAAGAATTTAGGGATTTTTCTTTTTTCTTTCTTTCTTTCTTTCTTTCTTTCTTTTTAATTTTTTTCTTGTTTTAGTTTTAATTCTACTTGATTGCTTTAAAGACTAAGACCATCAGTAGTTTAATGGTGTTATAATTAGGCAATAGTTGTAAGAAAAAAAAAAAGCACTCGGGATATTATATAAAATTACCGTGAACTGATAATTGTCAAGACTAAATGTATATGGATGCATATTTGGCTTCATTTGTATATATTTAGACGTCTTTTCAAAATATATTAATATAAATATTATTATTATTAGTAAAATCAGTATTGTAATTTTATTTAATTTTTGTTTTTGCCTTTTCTTTATACTTTTCACTTTACACTTTTTACTTTTCGCTTTTCGCTTTTCGCTTTTCGCTTTTCGCTTTTCGCCTTTCGCTTTTGTATCCTTTCTATTTTTTATTTTGATTTTAATTTTTAGTTTTGGTGATTTATCACAACTCTACCAAAAAAATAATGTTAACGATTAAAACTAACATAATATTATGAAATTACTAGATACTTGTTTGATTATTTTTACTGCTTGAGTTATTTCATGTTTAAGTTTACAAAAAAAATATGAATTAAAAAACTCTCTTGTTTTTTATTATTATTATTATTATTATTATTATTATTATTATTAATTTTTAACAATATAGACTGAGAGATTTATTATAAGATACATATAAATAAAAATATATACTTCCCCGGAATTAACTCTTCATCACTTACCTAAGTTAACTTGCAAACATAAAATTTCGAAAGCTACTGGTAAATCTTTGTTGAAAAGTTTTTATAATAATTCACGCATGCAAATTACTCCCTACTTCACGCATGCAACAAGATTAGACTTGTATATACAAAACAAAATAATAAAATAAATAAATAATAAATAAATAAAATAAAAATAAATAAAAATAAATAAATAAAAAACCTAATATATTTGTATGGCAAAATATATTTTATTGTAACCAAAACACGAACCAAATTTTAAGTTCACGGATCTAACTCAAAATGGTAACTACCCGAAAATACTTGAGGCATTAATATTTTAGTATGAGAATGAATACTTGAAACGTAAAAAAAAATTGTTTCCGATCAAAATAACCTTAATAATATGATGGAGACTAGCTCTAACTATTTTATGTACGTGTCTATTCTTTAATGGTTTCAGTTGAATATACATTTGGCTAGAACGCTTGTAACTATTTCTATATTTTTTTATTTTGATTGTTAGAAATACAAATTATATAATTTAATTTTCATTTATAATTTTATTTTCAATGTTAATTTTTCAACTTGATCAATAATAAGTATAGAATTAGTAAAAGAATTATTTTAACTATTTTTAATAAATTTTTTTAATATTAAATAACTTTTTATTACTAACTCTCTTAGTTCAATTGGACTAGCCAATCTAGCCAATATCTCGTTACTACAAATTTGTGGAAATATGTTCAAAAAAAAAAATATCAGTTCCCATAAGTCTATTGGCCATATTTAGTATATAATAATCTATTGTTGAGTAGGCATTGATGTAGATGGCTTTAATTCTTCTTCAACATTATCCAGTTTCCACAAACTAGTAATAGTTTTAGGCTTAGTTAAGAAAGTAATACCAGCTTGACCGTAGAAATTCAAGTCACCCAAAAATGATGCTTTATTACCAGTAAAAGAAAACATTGGTAAAGGTACAGGAATTGGAACATTAATACCAACTTGACCAGCTTCAATTTTCTTGTTGAAAAGTTGAGCTGCAGATCCACTCTTGGTGAAAAGGGAAACACCGTTACCATATTTATTTTTGTTGACTAATTCAATAGCTTCTTCAAAAGTTTCTACATTGATGACTGCCAAGACTGGTGCAAAGATTTCTTCATCATAAGCACGAATACCTTCTTTAACATTAGAGATCACGGTAGGTCCTAAAAAGTTACCCTTTTCGAAAGCACCTTCACCCTTGAAAGAAGTACCATCCAAGAGAAGTTTAGCACCAGCTGCAACTGAATCTTTTATGATTTCTTTAGCTTTAGAAAGAGACTCTGGGTTAACAAGAGGGCCAAGATCAGATTTAGGATCAAAGCCTGAGCCAACAGTTAATTTGGAAGCTTCTTCAACAACATCTTGAACCCATTCTTTAGTTTTACCCACAGTGACCAAAACGGAAATGGCCATACATCTTTGACCTGCAGCTCCAAAAGCTGCACCTACAACAGCGTTAACAAATTGATTTTTATCAGCATCAGGTAATACGATTAAATGATTTTTAGCTCCTAAATTTGCTTGAACTCTTTTCCCAAGTGCAGAACCCTTTTCGTAGATGTATTTACCTGCTTTATCACCTCCAACAAAAGTAATAGCTTTTATTCTTTCATCTTCAATGATTTTATTCACAGTATCATGTTTACCGTGGATTATGGAAATTACCCCTTCAGGTACACCAGCTTCAGCAGCTAATTCAGCGATAATCATGGCTGCCCCTGGAACTCTTTCGGAAGGTTTTATAACGGCAGTGTTACCGGTAACTAATACTAATGGTAAAGACCAAAGAGGTACCATTGCTGGGAAATTAAATGGACAAATTGATCCAATGACTCCTAAAGGCTCTCTGATCATTTTAGTTTCCATATCTTTAGCGACTTCCAAAGTTTGACCTTTCAAATCATTGGTAATATTACAAGCTGCCTCTGCTACTTGTAATCCACGAAGCACGTCACCTTTAGCATCTGCAAAAGTTTTCCCTTGCTCTAAAACAATCATCAGAGCAATTCTATCCATGTTTTCTCGTAACAATTGAACAAATTTAAAAGCAATACCTTGTCGTTTAATGATCGAAGTGTCTTTCCAATCAGGGAATGCCTTATGAGCAACTTCAATGGCATCTTCAAGTTCCTGTGGGGTGGATTGAGGAACTTTGGAAATCACTTGGTTAGTAGCTGGGTCGTGAATGTCAAACCATGTGGTGGAATCCAGCTTTATGAATTGATTGTTAATAAACAGAGGTGTTATGTATGGTTCAGTGCCTGGTTCTACGTGATTGGTAGGGAAGGACTTGGTAGTGGTAGTAAGCTTGATAGTACTTGCAAATCTGGTAAATCTGGTAAATCTAGTAAGTCTAGCAAATCTAGAAATAGGGGTGGTATTACGCAACATGATGATCAATGAATGTTGGTGTCAATTTACAATCAAGTCAATAAAATTAGTGATAATTAGTGGTTGCTTATATATGGAATCTGGGGTACATGTGACGGTACCCCATTCCCGCGGTACTGCATGGGTTTAGGCTAATGGACGGATTTTGCTGCTAGATCCCCTCTCACGAAGAGGGGGTTGTGCGACAAACGGAAATTTACAAGTCAAAAATTTAAGTGGCTGTAAAAAAAAAAAGAATGGCAACTGATTAAGAAATTGATTTAATGTGGTAGGCATCCATTTTTGTTGGTGTGAACTTGTGCTTTATCAACTGCCACAATCTAGCTAGTAAATTGGTATTAAATATAGTCGATCTTTGGTACTAATTGGACATCGTATTACCTTTTGTTGCTTCTTGTTGTTACTTCTTATTCTTGCTAATAAGAATTGCCTGGTTAGCTCAATCGGTAGAGCGTTTGACTCTTACTAGTAAGTCATCAAAAGGCTGCGGGTTCGACCCCCGCATCGGGCTTTTTTTTTTATTTTTTCTACTTTTAAGGTTTGTATACAGATAAAACGTGCTATAAAGTTTGGAAAGACAAAAGTTTATTTCGGGCTTTAGCTTGTCTTCATTCCACATGTTTATTTAAACAACAAGAATTGCCTGGTTAGCTCAATCGGTAGAGCGTTTGACTCTTACTAATAAGTCATCAAAAGGCTGCGGGTTCGACCCCCGCATCGGGCTTTATTTTTTATTTTTGCTATCTTTAACTTTTTAGTTCTGCACCTAGCATATGACTATTTGACTATACCGTTACTGGCTCCTTTATAGAGTATCTCATCTCCTCCAGATCTTAGGCACAAAAAAGAACAAAAAAAAAAAAAGATAACTGAAAAATAATAACTACACCATGGTTGGAACATGTATCTTGGCACTCTGTTGTGTCTTTTATCTTGTTTCTGGTGGTAGAATCTCGTTAGTACTCGCTCTAGTAACTATCCGTATTCTTTATGGCTCTGCAAAGCTAGATGTATCTCCATTGAATGAACAACTGAAAGAATCACTGAAAGAATCACTGAAAAAATCATTGAAAGATCCACTGAAATCACGGAAAGAATCACCAATATATGCAGTGGATTTCACCGCCAGTGTTCCTTCGAAATCAGTATCTTTGAATCGACCTAAAAGGGTCAAAAGAGCCCCTAAACTTATCAAGGCGTCCAGACCTTTGAAATCATCTGGAGAGTCTGCATTGACAGCTTCAACTACTAGTCTTTTGAAATCACAAATTTATGTTTTTTACACCACTTTAACAGGTTCGTCACTTAGAGTGGCCAAAAACCTTGTTGAGAAACTTTCAGGGATTGAACTGCTTGCAAAAACACCAAAATTAATGTCTTTGGATGATGATTTGGATGACCTTGAAGAATACTTTTTGAAGACACCAGAAACTGAAGACGATATTAAAAACATTTATTTGCTTGTTTTACCATCATACGAAACAGATTCACCTATTGATTATTTCCTTGAACATCTTACAGATACTTATCAAGATTTCCGTGTGGACAAGTATCCACTCAGATCACTTCTTGGGTTTGCAGTTTTAGGGTTGGGAGATTCAGAGTCTTGGGGTGAAGATTCTAAGTTTTGTTATCAAGCTAAACTTGCAGATAGGTGGTTGGCTAAATTAGGAGGCAGGCGTCTTTACCCCGTAGGAGAAGTATGTATGAAATATGAAGGGGAACCTAAAGCTCAGGAATGGATCAATAATTTTGTACTGTTATTAAACGATGATGAGCCATTTTATCTCGATGAAGAAATTGATGATAGTGATGCAGAAACATCATCTAATAATGATAAGAATGAAGATGAAACAGATAATGATACTTTAGTGGATGTTGAAGATATGGGGGATATTATAAGGAAATCTGGGACATCTTCAACTAACCTGCTGCAACAACCAAAAGAAATGGTTGCTAAAGGTTCACCTACATACAAATCACTTACCAAGCAAGGTTATACTATTGTTGGGAGTCATTCAGGGGTTAAGATTTGTCGTTGGACCAAAAGTGCTTTAAGAGGTAGAGGGTCATGTTATAAATTTGCTTTTTATGGAATTAAGTCTCATTTGTGTATGGAAACCACACCTTCTTTAGCGTGCCTGAACAAATGTGTCTTTTGCTGGAGACATGGAACCAATCCGGTGGCTAAACTGAATTGGAGATGGGAATTAGACCCTCCTGAGAAAGTTATGGAAGGTGCACTTGAAGGGCATTATAATAAAATTAAACAAATGAGAGGGGTTCCAGGGATTCAAATGGATAGATTTCAAGAAGCATTTACAGTCAAGCATTGTGCTCTTTCTCTTGTTGGAGAACCTATTTTCTATCCACATATTAATGAATTTGTGGGTATGTTGCACGAAAAGCATATTTCTTCATTTTTGGTTTGTAATGCACAACATCCAGAACAACTTGCTAGATTGAATAAAGTTACTCAACTATATGTTAGTATAGATGCACCAACTAAGACTGATTTAAAGAAAGTGGATCGTCCACTTAATAGTGATTTCTGGGAAAGGTTAATGAAATGTCTTGATGTTTTAAGAACCACCCAACTGCATCAAAGAACTGTATTCAGATTAACTTTAGTGAAAGGTTTCAATATGAATGATATCGAAAGTTATGCAGATATGGTTGAAAGAGCTCAACCTTCTCAAATTGAAATCAAAGGTGCTACATTTTGTGGTTCATCCAATGGTAATGGTAACCCATTAACAATGCAAAATATCCCCTTCTATGAAGAGTGTAAGAAATTTGTTGAATCATTGGCAACTGAATTGCAACTGAGAGGTCAAGATTATGAAATCGCTGCAGAACATGCTCATTCTTGTTGTATATTAATGGCGCATAAGAAGTTTTTCATTAATAACATATGGCACACTCATATTGATTATCCCAAATTTTTTGAGTTATTAGAATCCGGTAAAGATTTTAAAGATCTTGATTACGTCAAGCCAACTCCTGAATGGGCTGTGTGGGGCTCTGAAGAAGCAGGTTTTAATCCATTGGATACTAAATATGATCGTAAGGCAGAAAAATTGAGAAAAAGACAAGAACGAGAAGCTGCTGCTGCTGCTGCTACTGCTGCTGCTGTTGTTTAGGCCGAAACTTGAAATGTATAATAAAATCTGTGGAGAGGGAAAGATCACGATGATGATGATGACGATGATGATGATGAGTACAGTGTGATATTATTTATTTATTGTTGCCTTTCTGATATATACTGTTTAATTGTATTTATACCATCCGATTCAAAGCTCTGAAGTAACCTTTTATTTTATTTTTTTTTTTTAACCCACATATACGAGTGCGCACAGGTTCGAATTTAAGCAAACAGTTAAAGATGAATTTTTGTCCGAAAAAAAAACCCCTTCACAACCTAACACGTCAAAACCAAGACTAATGTCTAAGATTGCATTTCTTCATCCTGATTTAGGGATTGGGGGTGCCGAGAGGTTGGTTGTGGATGCCGCAATGGGTCTCCAGGAGAAAAATAAAGTTTGCATCTATACTTCTCATTGTGATATGAACCATTGCTTTGAAGAAATCAGTAACAAACTGCTTCCAGTCAAAGTATATGGGGATTTCTTACCAACTCACATTGTAGGCAGATTCCATATACTATTTGCCATATTAAGACAATTATACCTTACTATAATGTTAATCTTAACGGGAGAAATCGTCCAATTTGACTATTTTATTGTTGATCAATTATCAATTTGCATTCCTTTGATTCAACTTTTCGCCAGAAAAGATGCTAAAGTCTTATTTTACTGTCATTTCCCAGATCAACTTTTAGCCAAACGAGGGAGTGCTATTAAAAGTTTATATAGATATCCATTTGATAAACTTGAAGAATGGACTACTGGGTTAAGTGATCGAATTGTAGTGAATCTGAATTTTACCAAATCTGTTTTCCACAAGACTTTTAAAAATTTGACACTGATTGAACCAGGAGTTGTTTATCCTTGCGTTGATGTTCACACTGAACAGGCATCCAACCTGGCCAAAAATGAAGTAGCTGATTTTTTCAAAGATAATCAATATTTCCTTTCCATCAATAGATTTGAACGGAAAAAAAACGTAGAATTGGCGATTAAGGCCTTTGCTCAATTTAAGGAAAAAACTGATGCCAATAAGAAAATCAAATTAGTTATTGCAGGTGGATTTGATCCAAGAGTAGCAGAAAACGTACAATATTTACATGAACTTAGTCATTTAGCAGAAAGTTTGCAATTAAAAGCATTCACCATTCGAGGTAAGTTGCTTACTTTACCTCCCTCAACAGATGTATTATTTTTACCATCAGTTAAATCATCTATTAAATCAGTATTGATCGAGCAAAGTTTAATGTTACTCTACACTCCATCATTTGAACATTTTGGTATTGTCCCCGTGGAAAGTATGCTCAACAAGACTGCTGTCCTTGCAGTGAATAATGGGGGTCCTTTAGAATCAGTCATAGACTTAAATCAAGACCCTGAACGTGGGACCGGTTATATATGTGAAGCTAATGCTGAACTTTGGAGTCAAATATTGGTTCAACATTATAGTCTTAGTCAAGAAAGAAAATTGAAAATTGGACAAAACGGGTTTGAAAGAGCAGTGAAAATATTTCTGAGGGAAGAAATGACCAAATCGTTTCAAAAGAACCTTGAAACTAGTGAAAAAACCAATAAAGGTATTATATTCAAAATGCTTCAAATGTGGAAATTCCATTTACTTGGGTTTGTAATTGTTTGTTTAGCGATTATACAGAAAAATTCATATCAAACGAAATGATTATAATTAATATATCTGATGGGGTAAACTCGAAATTTTTTTTTTGTAGCATAATACAATTTTGGTTTTCTTGGTTACAGGAAAATTTTACTTATTGTGGATAAAAACCCTGTATCATTAGAATCAGAAGGAGGTGGTGTATTTGCAGAATTTATTGTAGAGCTTAATTTTTCATTGTGTTGCTGAGCGAGCAATGCAAGATTTTGTAAAACTCTTTGATACAGTTTGTTCAATTCCGCTTCAGGCACCAATTTCCACTTATGTAAATTCAGTGATGGAGATGAAAGGTTATACGTAGTGATTCTCAAATTTATATCTTTCACAATTGGGGTCAAATACTTTAATTTTTCTTGATGATAATTGGCATCGATCAATTGCGCTTGTTCTTTTTGGTAATGTTCAACGGTTTCCTGGGTAATGATAAATTTAAAATTTTTCGAAAGTTTATGGATTACATGTAGAGACCAATCTTTATCCAAGTTGAATTTCAATCTTTCTATATCTTTATCGACCCCTTTTTGAGATTCTATCCATGGTGGTAGGCAATCTTGCTTTTGTAAGATTTGATTCATAAAGTAATTTGTATCGGTGGCATTGGCGAGGTGTTCTTTACTTAAAGGTTTCCCACGAACATTTTCCATATCTTTCAGTTTAAATTTACCAGTTCCTTTATCTAATTGTTGATTAATTTTAACGTCTGCCATAGAGCTTATAAGACCTAGAGTTGAAACTCCTGAATTGCCCATGAAAACTGAAGGCCCCAAAAGACGTTCTTTGTATAACTCTTTAAAATTATCATCATCTGGTTCCTTTTGCTCTATAGAAACTTTGGATAACTTGTAGTCCAAACTACTCTCCATTGCATTATGGATTCTTTGTTTCTTCGGGGTTGGTGGCGTAATTATCTTTAATTGTTTTGGCTTTGTATCAAGGATCATTCTTAAATTACTATCGTAGACACTTTCAGTCCCTTTCCAAGGTTTTGTTACTGATGTGTCTGCAAGCTCTTTAGCATGCTTATTCAGTTGTAAGACTTTCTCCAGCTTCAAGTATAGTAATTGATTTTGATATTTGTCTTTGAATTTAGTATTTTCATTATATTTGTGGTATATTTGGTGTAATTCTGGATTGTTTTGAATCTGGGTAATAGTACTATTGTCCAATTTCAGTTGCAAAATTTGCGAAAATCGCTCTTTTATAGCGTTTGTGGATTCAGTCTCTTTTTGGCTACTATAAAATCGAGTCGGTGGGGTATATATTCTTTTACGAAGCATTTGCATAGGGAAATTATATAGGTAAAACGAAGAGAGAGATTTATGCGAAAAATGAGAAATCAAGCTCTATTATGAGTGCTGCAAAACATTCATGGCGAAGGCATGAAAGGGCAGCAAAAAAATTTTTTGAAAGACATTACTACTATTTCGACGCAACTGTGCAGCAACTTTAAAGCCAATATTAGGTCAGAAGAATTGGTTTGTGTTAAGTAAAGAGCTAACAAAAACACTACAATAGATGAAAATATTATTAATAATAATAATAATAATAATAATAATAATAATAATAATAATAATAGTATTAATATTAACTTTAATATTGATGGTGATGGTGATTTCTAATCTAATATTAGATGTTTGATATATATAGCTAAACTTCTAAATAGATTGTAATTCCCCCAATTTAGATGCAAAGTTTTTGATTTCTACGGCAGTGGTGATATGTTTTAATGTTATAAAGCATAAAGTATAAGTACCCCACAAGTTGCAACTACACACATAAGTAAAGTGAGCTTAATTATAAATATTAAAACATATTCTTTCTTACCGCCTGCAGTTGAAATCATTTGCTTTTCCAAATCAGCATCGTCTAATAATCGTATCTTCCCTTTATGGTTATAATTGGAATCCTTCATTATATCATATAGGTAATTTTCATCCACTGAGCTCACCGATGATGAATGATTTCGTTTTTGTTCTTCTGATTGTACTATGGTAGGTACTACTAATGAACTAGATCTCAGTCTTTTAGGGGCTTTAGAAGCATATGATATTGTATTTATGTTTGGCAGCATGATTGTTATAATCTATGTCTTATAGAAATTAAAGAGATATTTAGTATTATTAATAGTATGGGTTGCGTATCGGCAAAGCAAAAAAAAAAAAAAAAATTATACTTTCGAATGATGCGATCAATTTGACTAATATTACACCAGGAGTAAGAGCTCTGTCCAGGAGGTCACAATTATTGCACCTTAGATAACCTAAATGTTTAATTGCAACAAATGAAATTGAGCCGGTTTAAAGTTGAACCAAAATTTAGAAGTACCAGTTGTATAAGTGGATGATTGGCAAAGTCTAAATATTTCTTACTACACAAGTCAAGTAAATCATAGTTTGTGTGTGTGTCTGTGTGTGTATATATATATATATATATATATATGTGTATATGTTTTTTATCTTTTTTTTTTTTTTTTTTTTTTTTTTTTTTTTTTTTTTTTTTTTTGTTTGTCTGATACAGAGTTATGATCGAGTTATGCAGAGTAACAGCGCAGTTTGTTTCAGCTTCAATCGTTGAATTATACTTTGCTGCTGGTTGACCCCTTCCTCAAAGAACAAACAAAATATGATAAAGAAGTAAAAAAAAAAAAAAACTAGCATTACATCACTATTAGTGTACTTTAAATATTAGTAAATAAAGTAACAAAAAAAAAACGAAAATAATTAACAACTCAAATCATAAATATATTAGTGGCACCCTAGTTAATTGTAGAAATGAAAGCTGTGTAACATTAAGTTCACGAGTAATCATATATTGTTTCAGCGAAAATTGAAAATTTGTTTCCTGCTTTGACAGAGAAAAGAATTAAAATATTTTACTAAAATACAAACTAGATAATAAATGAAATAAATGAAATACGATAAGGGAAATTATAATGAAATGAAACAAGAATATGAAAATGAAAGTGAAAATGGAAACAAAAACGGATATAGAAGACAGGAATAACATCCATTTCGAGTTAAATTAGAGAAAGAAGAATTTTAACAACCTTCAAATAGATAAGTAAGTACCATGACTTTTTTTTTTTCTTTTTTTTTTCTGTATGAGAGCCGTGTTTGGATATGTAATTAGCGTCTTGCCACAATTTTTAGAAAATTTATATACGTAAAATGCTATAAATATAAGTAAATAAAGTTTGGTCAAATTACCAATGCAATTGTAGGCAACGAATTGGATCCGAAGATTTGGCTAGTTTTTTATGGGATGGGTGAGCAAAGAAACTCGTTAGTAGATAATCACAAATTTCAAAGATATTCTATTTTACTGATATATTTATATATAAAGAAAATACTAGAAGGGGAACAAATCCCAGATACCACACTTGTAAGCAGTACAAAAAAAAAAGATGTAGCTTTACTAAGAATCCAGTTTACTAATTCCAAGCAAGTAATTGTTAATATTGGTAGTTTGTAACAAATTGTGATTTGAGCAAATGAACAATGTAATCCTTGGAAGAACAATTTTGGATTTCTTTGGGTGTAATGATTAAAGAAATATAGGATATTAAAAATAAAATATAGTATTGGATCAATTTTGGATAATGAAGAAAAAATTAATGACCAACCCCAAATAGAATCTGCAGCACATTAATATCTAGTATTTAATAATGGAATAACGCCAAACTCAATGGGCTAGCAGACTTAACCCCCACCCCCCCCCCTATCCTAATATCTATACAATTGAATTATTACAAAACACGGGAAATATATTTCTATAATTTTCTCTTAGCAGCTAAGAATGAATCTGAAGACTCGCATTTCTTGTTTTGAGCTGCTTTTCAGCTACTCGTGCTGACAACTGGCCGGTTTTTTTTTTTATTTTAATAAAAAACCTGCATAAAGACAGGATATGATTTTCGTGTTCATTTCCAACTATCAAATATCTTTGTCACTACAAATAATCGTTGGAAATGTGGATTTTTGACTGGTGTATGTATCAAACAAGGGAATGGACGTAAAATCTAATGAATCCGAGAGTTGGAAAGTAGGCACAGGCCTATGATATTGAATGAAAATTGGCATAAAGAGCCAATGCAGTTGAATTTCTAGTTCATAGATTCGATCCCTTTTGATCTCCTCCCTCATAATCAAACGGAGAAGAATAAAAACTGTTGGTGGTAATACTAACATTTCTAGTTCAAGACGTTTTAGCATCCCTTGGATTATGGAACAAGCATGGGAAACTTCTTTTCCTTGGGTTAGATAACGCCGGTAAGACGACTCTTCTTCACATGCTTAAGAATGATCGTTTGGCAACTCTTCAACCAACTTTACATCCTACTTCAGAAGAGCTTGCCATTGGTAATATCAGATTTACCACTTTTGATTTGGGTGGACATTTGCAAGCTCGTAGATTATGGAAGGATTATTTCCCTGAAGTTAATGGGATTGTTTTCCTTGTTGATGCTGCTGACCCAGAAAGACTCGCTGAATCCAGGGCCGAATTAGAATCTTTATTTAAGATTGAAGAATTGGCCAGCGTTCCATTTTTAATTTTGGGTAACAAGATCGATAAGACCACTGCTATTGGTGAAATGGAATTGAAGTCCGCTTTAGGTTTGTATGGTACCACTGGTAAGGACAACCAAAAATTACCTGAAGGAACCAGACCATTGGAAGTTTTCATGGTTTCCGTCGTTATGAGAATGGGTTACGGTGAAGGTTTCAAATGGTTATCTCAATATATTTAATCCCAGTACTTACTCAGATAATTCCATAATTGGATAATTAGTCTTTACAATCTACAATCGATATGGTGTAAAATGGAAGTCTTCATCCTATAACTAGCATTTCATCCATTGTATCTATCATCTTAAAAAAATAACCAGTTGTAAATCTGTTGGCTACAATTTTGAAATCTATTTATTAGTCTTTTGAAGCTTTTTTATTTTTATTTTTATTTTTATTTTTATTTTTATTTTTATTTTTTATTTTTCATTTTTATTTTTTTGTTTTGTTTTATATGTATTCTCCTGCATACACATCCCAAAAATTCTCCTCATCTCTATCTTACTAATAGATCTCATCACTTTATTTTTTGACAACCAAAAGATGGACGGAAAGAATAAGGGACAACTTCACCCGGAAGCCAAGAAATGGAAGGCTCCAAAGGGACCAAAACCTATTCATCATAAGAACAAAAATACTATTGGGTTAGGTAGAAACATTGCTAATCGTAGAAAGCAAGAAAATGGAATTACAGTACTCCCAGATGGGGAATTAAGATTTACCACTGACAAGAAGGAAGCTGACTGGGTCAAATTAAGATCGGTTACTCAAGAAAATTCTCTTGATGAATTCTTGAATACAGCACAATTAGCTGATACTGATTTTACTGCTGAGAAACATCAACAAGTTAAAATTATTAAAGTTGGTAACACATCAGTTGTAAATCAAACAGGGTTACTTAGTGATAGAGAAGCCAATGAATTGAAAAGGAAACATCAAGCTTTTGAAAATAAATTGATTATCCCTAGAAGACCTAAATGGACCAAAGATCAACTGAAATTCGAAATTGAAAGACAAGAAAACCTTGCATTTTTAGAATGGAGAAGACAATTAGCCCAACTCTCTGAAAATAATGATTTATTATTAACTCCATTTGAAAGAAATTTGGAAGTTTGGAAACAATTGTGGCGTGTGGTTGAAAGATGTGAATTAATTGTTCAAATTGTTGATGCTAGAAATCCTCTTTTCTTCCGATCAGTTGATTTAGAGAAATATGTTAATGAATTAGATTCTGAAGACAAACCAAAGAGAAACTTACTTTTAGTGAATAAAGCTGATTTGTTATCAAGAGAAATGAGAGTACAATGGGCTCAATATTTCAAACAGAAATCTATTAATTTCGTCTTTTTCTCTGCAGCTAACGCTAATGAATTATTAGAAAAGGAAAAGGAAGAATTAGAAAAGCAACAACAAGATCAGTATCTCTCAAATAATCAACATACCAAAGATCAACAACAACAAAAACAACAAGAAGAAGAAGAGGAAGATGAATCTGTTCGTATTTTAAAGATTGATGAATTAGAAAAACTTTTCCTCACTTCAAGTCCAACAAAACCTGAAGAAGGACGTAAATTACAAATAGGGCTTGTAGGATATCCTAATGTTGGTAAATCTTCTACAATCAATGCACTTGTTGGATCTAAAAAAGTTTCCGTTTCAGCAACGCCAGGTAAAACTAAACATTTCCAAACTATTAATCTTTCAGAAGAAGTAATGCTTTGTGATTGTCCAGGTTTAGTTTTCCCAACATTTGCATACACAAATGGTGAATTAGTTTGTAATGGTGTTTTACCGATTGATCAATTAAGAGAACATATCCCACCAGTATCTCTTGTTTGTCAAAGAATTCCTAAATTTTATTTGGAAGCAATATATGGTATTCATATTTCTACACGAAGTATAGAAGATGGTGGTAATGGGGAACCAACTGCATCAGAATTATTAAATGCATATGCTAGATCTAGAGGTTACATGACTCAAGGATTTGGTAGTGCCGATGAACCAAGAGCATCTCGTTATATTTTAAAAGATTATGTTAACGGTAAATTATTATATGTGGTTCCTCCACCAAGAATTCGAGAAAATGGAGATTGGGATCTCCCAACTGTTGAAGAAGGGAAGGAATTCAATAAAGGGCATTATGTACTTGACACTTTACCAGAAACGAGAAGAGCACAACTTATTCAAGCAATGACTAATAAAGGGATTTCTGAAGCCGAATTTGATTTATCTACTGATTTAGCTAAATTAAATTTTAGTCAACATGTATCTCAAGATTCTGCACATTTAACTGATAAGAAGAAAAAAGATGTTAATAATAAAGGAGCCAAGACTTTATTTTATGGTGGTAAACAAGCACAATTGGTCAATGAAAGTAATGATTTAGATCGTGAGTTTTTCAAAATGATGGATGTTAAAGGTAAATTCAGTACTCCTTTCCACAAGCAAGAAATTGGTTCTACCAGTAAAAAACACGGGAAAAAAAATAAGAAGGCTGAAAAGAAAACTAGGGTTGTAGGATATTAGGCAGCTATATAGTAATACAGACGAAGAAATTTTAATATAATGTAATCATACACATAAATATTTCAATAAATTAATATATATATATATATATATATATATACATTAGAAAATATGTCTCGAAGCATCGATACACAAGTTTACAAAAAAATCAGATAATTCTATTATATTAACTAAATAACCTAGTAAAGTCTGAAAGATGGACCCATGGTAGACTTGATGACCAAGGAACCGACGTTTTGCCAGTTCTTCTTCAACAAGGAAACCAAGAAGTTAGCAGCCATCAAGATTTGGTTAACTAAAACGGATTCTTCCATTTCAACGTGACCAACAGCAACGGCAAGACATAAGACCTTCTTTAATTGGAACTTGATGGTAGACTTAACATCAGTAACCTTACCGTACAAGTCATCGTTGTGGGAAACTGGGGTTGGGAACTTACCAGCCTTAGATAATTGAGGACCCAATAATCTTGGAACTTGCTTAATCAAGACTTCAGAAGCAATGAAAGCATTGTACTTCTTAGCTAATTTCTTAATCAACTTCTTGTTCTTGTTTAACTTCTTCAAGTCATCAACGGACATAGCGTCAACACCACAAGACTTAGCTCTGTCAACATCGAAAGCATCACCAAAGATACAGATGGTCATGTTTGGTCTTGGGACTTGAGGAAGCTTTAAAGAACCAGAGAAACGCTTATCTCTTTGAGGATCGTAGTTCTTTAAACCGACTTGTAATTCGACGGTTTCCAAGAAGTTTCTCTTCTTGGTTTCAGTGGAGTGGGCCAACAACTTTTGGACGTTCTCACGAACGTGGGCGTTACTAATCTTAGACATGTTTAGCTAAAATGATCGTCTCCCAAAAAATTTGGTAAAATAAACTGATTCGACGAGGATGAAGAAGAAAAAAAAACTTGAAATGAAAAATTGAAATAAGAGATGAAAGGCGGGCAGAGAGAAAAAAAAAAAAACCGCTTTCAGGGCTAATCACGTGTACAAAACCAGGGCAGGTCCGTACTAGTGATTTAATAGGAAGGTACAGAAAAATGATATACAGTACCCACTGTTCTTTTAAGAGACAGACTGCACATACAGCGCACACAGTGTACATACAGGTCATTTTAATGGCTCAGCTCAAGATCGAGCCTAAATGGAACCTGGACCCTAATCTGCAGTACAAATCATTATCATTATCTTGAACGATCGCACCTAATTGAGATGAAGTAAAGATAAATGGTCAATTGTATAGGAATATGGATTCGCCAAGGCACCAGGGTGGGCTTTATCAATCCTAGACCACAGGTGGGCTTTTGGACCAGGCATTATGCATCGTCGTCGCCCCCTGGTGACATTCTTTTGAACATCAAACCACATACCAAAGTGGCCAAGGGGGTAGCCAGACATTCAAGGATAAAGACAGAAAATCATAAACTGCGCATGAAATTAGAGAACATTAACAATAAATACCAATTATTCACCAAAGATGTACGAAAAGTGATTGATTTAGGTTGTGTCCCCGGGAATTGGATGCAACTATCCAGATCACTTTTGAAAAGGATCCATGGGTACTCAGAGAAGGAATATAGTAAAAATTGCCATATATTGGGTATTGATATGCTAATGTTTCAAAATCCAGAAGGGACATCGACGTTACAAGGTAATGTTGTATCGGAGTCCTTGCTTCAAAGAGCTATAACTCACTGTAAAGAGGTTGCATTAAGGCAGTATCAACAACGACAACAGCACGAAAAAGAAGAAGAAGAAGAAGAAGAAGAAGAAGAAGAAGAAGAAGAAGAAGAAGAAGAAGAAGAAGAAGAAGAAGAAGTAAAAGAAGAAACAGCAGCAGGAAAAGGAGAAAATAAAGTAGGCACATTTGAAAAATCTTTAACTGATTCTAGTGGGATAGATTCTTCATACGATACTTCATACTATGTACGTGAAAGTAATGAATTAAGAGATCAGATACAATTAGAGCAAACACCAATAAATATAGATCTTGATTATAAAGTGGATTTGATTCTTTCTGATATTGGTCCTTCACATTTACAAGAGAAAGGTTTTTGGAATAATACATCCAGCAGACCACATTCACGATTTGCATCCCATAATTCATTGAAAGCAACTGTTTATAACAACCTTAAGGGATCCATTGATTCAGCAGAAGTAGCATTGATTTATAGTATATACCTATTACGTGAACAAGGTAGTATGCTTTTAAGATTACCATTGGTGGATCCCACTGATATTGAACTTAGTTTACTTGAAAAAAGACTAAATAAAGTTTTTAGAAGCGTGGAAAGATTGGATGGTGAAAACTCTAATATAGAACTTAATGCGCGTGAGGTTTTTTATATTTGCAAGAACAAAGATGATAAGATAGATAAGTTATTAGCGTTTAAACCATAATTTAATTTTTTTTAAAAAAAATAAAGTAATCATTATACTATGATCGTATATTAGTCTACGAAGTTTTCAATGCTACTTTTGATTACTATTTTTTGTATCATAATAAGTCAATCATCAACAGCCTATTCATCTTTTTTCAATTCTTCCTCATCTTGTTGCTCATCTTGTTGTTCATCTTGTTGTTCATCTTGTTGCTTGTCTTGTTGTTCATCTTGTTGTTTAAGTTGTTGTTCATCGTCATTTATTTCTGATTGATCCTTAAGATCAATCAATTCTTCAGTAGCTGAACCATTCAATTTTAAACCGTTCAAATCTTCACTTAATCTATCAACAAGAGAGTTTTTATTGTTAGCGGCCAATTTTTGTCTCCAAGCTTTTAACGATTCTTTAACTTTACTAGTATCAACCCCATAATTTACACCAAAGAATGCAGCTTCAGTAAAACGATCACTTTGAACCAATAATTCAAAACATTTGACTTTATTTCCTGCTAACCACCATGCTTGCCATGCAATATTATATTTACCCTTTTTCTCAGTAACTTCAGCCAATTTAGATAATTCCTTTTGGTTGTTGGTAGATGATAATAATAATAATAATGACAGGTAATCATTAGCTAACCAGTAGCAATCTTGAGCCAATTTTATTTGCCATTTAGACATAGCCAAGTTAGCTAATTTTTTCCATTTTGCCGAATTGGCTGCAGCTAACGTAACACTATCCTTTTGAGTAGAAATAAGTAAATCATAGGCTTGCTTTAAGTTATTAGTTGCAAGGGAAATTTGAAATTTAGAGTCAAAATCTTGAGACAAAGAATAAGATAATGATAAATACCCTAATTTTTCGAAAAATCTTGATAATTGATTAGATTCAGTTTTACTAAACCCTTTAAGTTGTTGAGAATATGTTTCTGAAAGGGATTCTAAAGTAATTGAACTCAAATCTGGAATAGATTCTTGAGTTTCTTCATCAATAGTAGATTTTGTAGCAAATTGTTCCAATTCACCTCTCATAACAATGGTTTGTAACTCCAAGAGTTCTGCGTTAACAAACCATGAAATGACATTAAATTGTTTATCAATTAAAAATAATTTACCATCATTAGCACGATATCCAACAATGTAATATTTATGATCGAAATGACCCAAATTAATCACTTCACCACCTACGTAATAGTTCAAACGATTAGAAGATGAAGTGGTGTAAACGAAAACATCACCAATAAATTTACCCAGTAAGATACGTTCAGAACTTGGGTAAGTATACAAGACATCAAATGCTTCTTCAGCACCTTCTTCAGCATCTAAAGTACCTTGTTCATATGCTTCTTCGAAAACAGATTGATTATAACTTAAGAAGTAAGTTTCACTACTATTTTTGGTTGATAAAGCTGCTTCATCTTGATTACCAGACAGGGTCAATATGGCTAAAAGTTCACCATTATCAGACCAAACAACATCTAAGATATCATCTTCTATATCAACTCTTCTAACAAGAGAACCACTTTGCCAATCATAGAATGTAATACATCCTTCACTTTTAATACCCAAGAGGGCACCGGCAAAGATTTTATCAGCTTGATATATTAAATCAATACTCAAGTGTTCTTCAAAATTACTATAAATTTTGACCGACATTGACAGTTCACGAATGGCGAAAGTGCAAGCATTTGAAAAATCATGAGAGTTCCAAACAAAATTTAAGGCACGACCATAAGTTTTAGATCTCCAAGATAACGCAGTATGTACGATATATTCACCATCACCACAAACAGCAGCGTAACGGCCATTTGGAGAATGTTTTAAAGATTGAGGATATATTTCAATCAGACCAAGATCTCTTTGTTGTAACGGTAAAGCTTCACCATCTTTTAAACCTTCAGTACTATTTGGTTTAATTACCAGTTGGAAAATTTCTGAGTTTTTACCATAAATTAATTTATTATTGTTATCCATTGAGAATAAAGGCTCTTCATTACCTAATTTCAAAATGGCAAAACCGGAATCACAACCAACGGCGACCACATTTGATTTTGGTAATAAACCAACACACCAAACTCTTTCTAAACCATAATTAACTGATTTTTCTAATTTGAAAGTATTGGACAGCCAAAACTTAACGGTTCCATCTTCAGAACCGGAAACGATGATGGGCAATTCTGGATGGAAAATAGCAAATGAAACGTTTGCCAAATGGCCTTCTAAAGTGGCTACACAAGATTTTGTTTGATAATCCCATACTTTAATAGTCTTATCGTCTGAAGTAGTAATAAGGTAAGGCTTATCAGCTTGTGGATAATAATCCACCCAATTAACCCCTTTAGAATCATGAGCTGCAAAAGTGAAATTTGGTTGAGAAGCACCCAATGACCAAACTTTAACTGTTCTATCTAAACAAGCAGATGCAAAAGTACTTGGATCTTTCGGATTGAAGTTAACTGCCATAACATAATGTTGATGTCCTTCAAAAACTTGTTCAAGATTCCATTTACGATCCCAATTCCAAAGTTTGATGGTGAAATCATCAGAACAAGTTAAAATATAGGGCTTAGTTGGATGAACAGATATACCACGAATATAATCAGGATGAGCTTCAAACTGAGCAACTTTTTCTCCAGTCAAATAATTGTAAACTCTAACATGGAAATCATCAGATCCAACCACAATCCAATTCTTACGTGCAATAAACTTCCCACTACGAACTGGTAATTCAGTCACTTGAATAGATTTAACAAGAGTGTTGGTGGCATAGGACCAGATCTCGATTTTACCATTGTAAAGAGTGGTAAGGATCCAAGGTTCAGTAGGGTGGAAGTCAATCCCTTTAACACGATGCAGGCGCGTTGAAAACTGTTTGACTACGTCCAACTTCATCTGATTTTGAGGAAATGATTGTTGACGTGTTGAATTGATTTTGGGAGTTACAATAGTATGGGTTGTGGGCGCACGACTTTGCGCACTGGGAAATGGGAAATGAATGGGAAATGGGCTACTAGGCACACGAATTGAATGGAAACGGGCTATATAGGAATATTTTTCAACGGGGATTGATGATAGTTGAGTCCTAGATAAATCAGTTTTTTTACTTGGAAGGTACAGTTGATTAAAAATTGATATTATTACACGAGAAAATAGTATTAAAACAGTTGAATAACATGCACAGAAATACTACAAAGTGTATATAATTAAGAGAAAAAAGATAGAAAAAATAAAAAAGAAAAAAATAAAGAAGTAAAGGGAAAATTAAAAGTGAAAAGATCAAACAATATGTATGAGAAAAAAAAAAAAAAAAATAGGTCAAAATGAGACCATTCAATAAACTTATGATATTATTTTGGGTGGTGAAGTTTAGTCAATGTATATAAATTAGATTGAACTGAAATCAAATGAAATCAAGTTGTAGATTTATTATTATATGATTTTTGATTCCAATGCAAATGGAAAAGTAATTGTAAATGGAAATCAGTAAACTCTTTCCACTCTATCTCTTTCATTTCTTTTCTCCTTCTCGTAGATTTCTAAATCATTAGTGTAATCCATCCATCTATTTACAAATTCACGATTAGAAAATTTTTGAATGAGATTTAAACCATTTTGACGCATTTCTTGTAATCGGTCTTGAGCAACAAGATCCGGCTGGTCCACTACAAATTGTTGTAATACTTGCGAAAAAGAAGGATATGCAATATCATCAAACATAAGGAACTTATTAGATTCAGAATACTTCCCTTTAAAATCAGGGTCACTTTCATCTTTAAAGAAAAAGCCAGTATTGTTGTACCATTTATTTTTCGATGATTCATCATTCCAACCAGTTACAATATCCAACAAAGGACCCGCAGAACCGTGAACCACTGGGACCAATCCATTCATAAGGTATTCTACCACTCCGATACCAAAATGTTCGTTCCACATAGCATTGAGACCATAAGTACACTTCAACAGCCAATTTATCAATTCTTCATAAGAACAATCAACTACAAATTCAACTTCTAATTCAAGGTCTTTTGCTTTTTGTCGAACAGTTTCAAGGGTTAAAGTGTCATCTGGGGTTCTACAAGAGCCTAAAAAGACCAACTTGGGGACCTTGCCAACCAGGATTGTTGACTTATTTGAAATTAAAAATTTATGGTACTGTTCCAATATTAATTGATGCCTCTTTTCCGGTCTGAATTGAGCAATATATAACATTTTATTTTCTCGTTTCAAATTGGATTTAGTCCCATTTAAATCTCCACATGGAGGATATAAGATTTCAATCTTATTCCCCATATTTAAGTTAAGTGTCCAAATTTCACGGATATGGTTATTCGTCCAAGAACCATTAGTGAGAGTTATGGTATTTAAAGAGCCCAAATAAACGTAAAAATAATATAAAGCAAGCCAGTAATAATACTTACCAAATTTTAAAACTGATTGGAGCAGCATGAAAGATGAAGTTGAAGATTGTAGACTCAATTTGTTAAACATTTCCTTTTGAAGAACAGGGTAATGGACATAGCTTAAAATAGGGATATTTAAAATATGAGAGACTGGTAAGTTAGAAGCCGGTAATCCTTGAGTGTCAATCCATATATCTGGAGCAAGTTCAAATAAGGCTTCCAAGGCTAGTAATACAGAACCAATAAGTTGTCCAACAATGGTGAAATGTTTCCAGTAATCGCTATCAATATACTTTGCATATTTTTTCAAATAAATAAATACAATCCTTGAAGAGTCCAAGTTACCAATTTGAAATTTAGATTCTACCTTTTGTAAAATTTCCAAAGGTTTAGCGTCTGCATTGGAAGTATATATTGCAACAATATTGGAAGATTTGGCAGCAAGAGTTGCTTGAACAGCCGCCCACAATACCCTTTCACCACCGCCTCCGTTATTAGCATATGGATGGAAAAATCCGTAGATCAATGGACGAGCCACGTCTTTAACGTTACGATTTTTCATTTTTTCCATATATTCCGGGTTTGCCTTATCCCCAGGAAATATCTTGAGTTTATTATTGACATAATTGGTGTAGAATGAAGGTTGATCCAGTGCCAATATAAGTCTTCTCCTATACGCCAGTCGTTTCCAACCAACTTTAAGGTAGATTGGTTGTGGATAATCAATGACTTTTTTAATCTTGTCTTGCCAATGCTGAGAGGGGACTAAGATGAACCTAAATAGCGCCAGAGCCAATAATTTCCACAAATAGAAGACTATTATACACCATACGAGATATTGAAGCATGTAAAGAAGAAGAAGAAGAAGAAGGAAAATATGGCGGTAAAAATTGAGATATAATGAGCCAAGATTGAAAGAGATATTTATCTGCACTCTTATCAGTTAATACTGTGGCCAACGATAACGCGAGAAATGTACCAGTAAAGCATAAATGGTTTGATGCGACACAAAGACTAGAGGGTATGAGGTAAGCGAGGCAACTGTTTACAATATAGAACTGAGCTGATACAAGAAAGACAGGTTTTATGTTGAATATTAACCATCCGTGATAAAGTTGGAGGGAGAAAAATTCAGATATACATGCATTTATTTTCCAAAATCCTATGATAATATCATTTAGGGCAAGATATCTTTTCAATCAGCTGAATATATAAATATATATTTGGGGCCTTGAGGGTTAATAAATCTCAACACACCAAGCCAAAACTCCCAATAATTAATGCGTAGGGAATCTTAAGATCGGGATCTTTAAATCGGGATCTTTAGATCGCGACACCACCAATTGTACACGACGCACCGTGGGATACCACACAACAGATTCAGTAGAACTACATTAGATAAAATTATTTTAATATTAATCGATTTTTTTACTACCATTCCAACCCCTCTTGACTCTTGCTACTGCAAATAGATTTATTTATTTATTTTTTATAATCTGAAAACTAACACCATGAAAGTCAATTAGCCCAAACCAGTTTAATTATGCTTTAAAAATTCTATAAATTAGCATAGTATAGCGGCTTAACAAATCTCCACATTTGAGTCATACCGCGAATACCCGATTTTGGCCACTTCCCTTAACCATTCCCGGTAACGGGTTGTTGTGTATATAAAACCTAGGCTTGATCCTGGGAATTTTTCCAATTGCAAACTATTTTTTTTTACAACAGTAAGTCACATTCAATGATTCGTTCTTTACTTAAAAGTTCTCGTATACGACTTAATACTAACTGGAACAGTTTTAGAACCATGTCACTTGACTCATCCAAATTAGAAATCGTGAAAACAACCAATCCTAAGCCTAAATTACCTAATGATCAATTGGTTTTCGGTAAAACTTTCACTGATCATATGCTTGAAATTGAATGGACCGCTGAAAATGGATGGGGGGTTCCAAAGATTTCACCTTATCACCCACTTCTGTTAGACCCATCTTCATGTGTTTTACATTACGCTTTTGAACTTTTCGAAGGAATGAAGGCTTATAAAGATAGTGAAGGTAATATTCGTACTTTCCGTCCTACTAAAAATATGGTTAGAATGAATGCATCTGCTGCAAGAGTTGCATTACCAACTTTTGATAATGAAGAGTTATTAAAATGTATTGATAAATTCTTATTACTTGAAAAAGATTTTGTTCCAGAAGGCGCTGGATATTCATTATATTTACGTCCAACTATGATTGGTACCACTGCTTCATTAGGGGTAGGTGTTCCAGATAAAGCTCTTATATTCGTTATCGCATCTCCTGTGGGTCCTTATTATTCTTCTGGTTTCAAGCCTGTGGCCTTGGAAGCCACTGATTACGCTGTTAGAGCTTGGCCAGGTGGTGTTGGTGACAAAAAATTGGGGGCCAATTATGCTCCATGTATTTTACCTCAATTGCAAGCTGCTAAGAAAGGTTATGCTCAAAACTTGTGGCTTTTCGGTGAAGAAGGATATATTACTGAAGTCGGTACTATGAACGTTTTCTTTGCTTTCCAAAATGCTGATGGCACTAAAGAATTGGTTACTGCTCCATTGGATGGTACTATTTTAGAAGGGGTTACTAGAGATTCAATTTTAGAACTTTGCAGAGAAAGATTAGGCCTGGAATGGTCAGTGAATGAAAGGAAATTCACAATTGGTGAAGTTAAAGAACGTGCCGCTAAGGGTGAATTAATCGAGGCCTTCGGTGCAGGTACTGCTGCAGTTGTTTCTCCAATTAAATCCATTGGATGGAAAGGAGAAGATATTGAAGTACCTGTTTCTAATGGTGCATGTGGTGAATTGACCAAGGATGTTGCTGAATGGATAAGAAAGATTCAATACGGTGAAGAAGAGTATAAAGGATGGTCCAGAGTAGCTAAATAGATATAGATGTATATTTAAGCTTATGAGTTATATTAAAATATTTTAATGCTGGACTCTGTTAAAGTAATTATTATTTGCTAGTAACGAATTATCAAAAGACTATATATACATATATATATATATATATATGTGATATTGTTGTCTATTTGATCTCTAGTTAATGATTTTCTTTTTGTATATATCTATATATATTTTGCTTTTAAAAAATAGAAGAACCTGCAAAAGTCAAAAGTCAAAAATCAAAAAAAAAAAAAAAAAATTATACTATGTATCTATTTTATCTTCTCTATATCGGGTAATTTTTGGATTTCACTTAAAATGTAATCTCTTTCGTCAACCAAATTTGAGTCGTTGGTATAGTTTACGTCGAAATTTTTGAATAATTCCAAGAAATTCTCTTTGTTTTTAATCAATATGTCCAAGATTTTCTGCAGTTTCTTGGGTTTAGCAACAAAGAATTTGAAAATATGGAAGCTTTCAATCTGTAAATTTTTCAGTTTATCCAGTAGTAATAACATGATTAATTTTAGATTGGTTGTATCATCGAAATAACGATTTAAAAAAATTTGATTCTGGCGATGAAGAACAATTTGTGCTAATAATCGAACACTTTGCCTCTTTGTGACATAATTCTTCAGTTGTAATAATTTATTTATACAAAAGATGAAATTTTCATAATTAGCAGCTAAAAACTCACTTACTAATTTTTTATGAGTAGTTAGTAGATCATGCAATGTAGTGAATGCATCAGTAGCGATTTCAAATATATCATTTTGAACGTATTGGAAATAATTCCAGAAAACTTTTTGATTTAGGATGTATCGATTAATCTCTTCAAACTTGATACAATCTCTTAATATTTGGCCGGAGATTAAACCGATTTCTTGCAGTTCCGGACCTCTCATTAATAGAACCAATATTTCTGGTTTACTATGCAATATGTAATCTACCGTTGGTGATTTACTCCCAGTTTGACGTCTTAATAAAGTCAGAAATAAAATCAACACATCTTTGCGGCTATCAAAATCCAATTTTCGTAGACTATGAATAAGTAAATAAAGGCTATCTGTACTGTACACTTCCTGGGCCAAGCTAGAGATCAGATCAGGTTGAGGATCAGTTTCATCATCTCCATGCAAGATCACCTTAATTTGACTTAAATACCTTGCCACTTCATCTTGATATTTACGGTTATCTGTCACTGAGGAGTCAAGTTTTGTTACTTGCTCGTTTAATGCCCGAATGAGCTCTGGAGGGGTTCTAGGATTTCTTTTAAAAAGAAACGCCATAATATTAAGATGTGAACTTGAATCTATGGGATAATTAGGGGAGCGGGGGTAAGGGAAGGGCTCTAAATGTAATTGCTTAAATGATTGTTATATTGGAGTGAACCTTTTTTTTTTGTGTGTGTGAGCGTGTGTGTAATTTGATATTTGAATTTTTATTATTTTTAACTTTGATTAAATTATTATTTATTCTTTTGTTCCCTCTCAAACTATTAATAATTTCCGTATTGAAGTAAAATCGTATTAAATTAATTTCGTATTAAATTAATTTCGTATTAAATTATTATCGTAATGAATTATTTTTATTCTTTTTGGAAGGGCGGAAAAGGAGCTCGCGATAAAATGAATTTAATTAGGGCGATTAGAAATTCAGTACTTATGGGGTGCACCTAGATCTGTGCGCCAAAAGTGGTTGAACCTGGGTGTGGTTTTTCACTGAAATAAGTCAATTATAAGTAGGATCTTTTCTTATATTCTGTGTTTGTGTATAGTAGAGAATATAAAATTAATCACGAATTCTTTTTCTTGGAAGAGAGAATGGGAATGAGGAATGGCACCGAGAACCAAGGAATGTGGGACCAGATATATGAATAAACAATTCTGAAGATTCAATTCTCTAGATAGCTCGCGTTGGGCGCAAACTGATTATACGAATCAAGGGTCAACGGTTAAAAAAAAAAGTGCAAACAAATATAAAGAAAACAAGAGTAAGAAGCGATATTAAAAAAAAAAAAAGAAAAAAAAAAAGGTTTTTCTTAGAAATAACATTGCGAAAATAGAAAATGGATATGTGGATCATACTATCAAATATTAAGTAGTACAAATTTCGGCATGTG
The DNA here is from genome assembly GCA_030573815.1 of Kurtzmaniella cleridarum. NCBI lineage: Eukaryota > Fungi > Ascomycota > Pichiomycetes > Serinales > Debaryomycetaceae > Kurtzmaniella > Kurtzmaniella cleridarum. Next base: position 355,935 of record JAJMDQ010000002.1, on the reverse strand, counting down.
GAGCAATGAAGTAGAAATGGGGTGACGACAACGAAAGGCTTGTGAAATTTTTGAAGAAAAAAACAGTGTCCCGGACATCAATCAATATCGAAAGGCTGATATGCACATAGAAGTTAATACACATACGCTCACACGCGCGCGCACATCGGCAACAAAAATGTGACACAAGTACCTGAAGTTAAATCCGATGGGTATACGTCTATGGGAAATTATTTGAGATTTTCAGATTTTGAGATTGAGTTTTAAAAATTTGATTTTGAGATTTTGATTTTGAAATTGAGTTTTAAGTATTTAGTATTTGCTTTTCAATTAAGATCCAATTGTGTTACAATGCTCATTCATTTCAGCCACTTTTATGCACTGCATTAGTAGAGACTATCAGTTACTTAATTTATTTTTAATTTGTAATTTGACATTCTTATTCCCTAAATTTGTTTATTTTGTTTATTTTGTTTATCTCATAGCTCCAGCATTTGACGAGGGGGCGTTAAATTGTAGACTAATCAAAGTTGCGGTATGTAAATATATAAATCTCGCAATAGGTAACGGCTCATTTATATGTAGGCTCAAATAACGGATCTGGGGTACTTCTGAACAAACTTGAACGTACTTTTATTTTACCCTAGGCAATATTTACCGGTGATATAGAGAGAAAGAGAAATTAAAGGGCATAAACAAATACAACGAGATATACTCATCTTTACAAGCACAGATTCACCAATTTAACTCATGAGAAGTCTCCAAGTTTCAATCTATTTTGTTGGGCCAACTATTAATTCAATTCTGAAATTACCCTATTTATTCTTTTAAGCTTCCCCTTTAATGTTTACTTTCATTTTACAATCTAATCTAATTCTACTTGTCTAAAATCCAATATTCATAACGCGCGCTTGTTAGTGTTTATGAAGTCACGTCGAAGAGGAGCAAGTCTTTTCTTTATTTATTTTTATTTATATTTATATTTTTATTTTTATTTTTATTTTTATTTTTATTTTTTAATTTTTCTTTCAATTCAATTATCTCTCTCGTTATCTAATCTCAGCTACACCGATTCAACCCAAGAACTTGGTTAAAATCGCATTAAAAGTACGGATATTGCATGGCGGCGTTTTGGAAACCAACACAAATCAATAGGAGTAACCGCCCTGTGCTTTTTGAAGGAGAGTTCAATGTTTTTTTGCGAGAAAATGTGGGTCTTTATCAAGGGCGACTGAAGTTACTAGATTACCAAAATGGACGGGTATACATCACCAATAAACGGGTGATATACGTTGATGAGGTAAAGAGGGAAAACACACTAGCCTTAGAGATACTGGAAATAGATCGATTGGAATTTGTAGAAGGATTTTTACGTTCTTCGCCCAAGGTTAAAGCATTTTTGAAAAAAAGGGTTAACCTGACCAATACTGGATCCATTAATCAATTGAAAGCTACTGAATTGAGGAATTGGGTTTGCATTATTTGCACTTTTAGCAATAATGCTAGAAACAATGTATGTTCTCTGTGTGGCATCAAGAAAATGGAGCTTGTAGTGGAAGACAACGCAAAAGGGTCAAATACGCATGATTTGAGTTCTAATAGATCTTTAGTTGAATCAGAAAGCAATAATGAAGTTGCAAATGGGCTTCAAACTAGTAATGGGAACTCACATAAGTCAGATTTGGAATCAGATACAAATAAAACCCATGTAGCTAACGCTTCAGCTAATTGTGATCCAGGATCCAAATTTAAGAACCTGCTAGAGATGCAACAAGGGGTTTGCAATATTTGTACTTTCCAAAACCACGCGTCAATGAGGTATTGTGAAATGTGTGGGAACAAATTACATCCAGCTCAAATACCAACATCAGCGAAACAAGACGAACTCAAGGTAAACTCACAGGGATTAGTTTTGCGGCTTGAAAACCCCAAAGATTTGAATTCAGACTATGTTAAGTTTTCATTCCATAAAGGTGGAGATTCAGAGTTTTACCGAGTTCTTCAGCAACAGATGGATGAGTTGAAATGGGAAAATTTGGTTTCTCAAAGTAAAATCAATCAAAATGGACAGAAATTGGTTGAGAGTGTGAATAGCCCTAGTATTGATAATACTCTGAAACAATTGGGGATTCATGGATTAGAGAAAATCGGCGAACATCAACGGAAATTAAATGAATTGGTATTATCTTCATCTTTAGATGATTTGGAGCAACTAATGTATAAAGCACAAGATCTAATAAAATTGTCATCATCTTTTTCAAAACTTATAAAACCTATACCTGGATCACAAACGAGGGCTATTATCCCTCAATTGAAAATTAAGAAATCATCTAAGTTATATCATAGAGAATTATCAAGGCACATATCAGAATACTTGTTAAATTTCCAATTAAAGAAAGCCTGGAATATTGTAACAATGCAAGATTTATTTGCAAGCTATAATCGATATTTATCATTTACTCAAGGGTTTGGTACGGATTTAGTATCAGCATCTGATATATTGAAAGCCACTGAATTGTTTGAAGAGTTGAAATTACCATTTTATAAGCATAAATATGAAAATAGTGGGATTGTAGTGATTAAGTCAATAAAACAAGAGGATTTTGGTCAATTGATTACCGATTATTTATTTCAAAATGAACTGGATTCAGGGAAATCCCTTGGCCAAATTTCTGATAAGTTTGAGTGGACTTATGTGGTAGCTCAAGAGGAAATTGATAACTGTATAAGGTGTGGCACTATAGTTATTGATGAAAATATTAGTGGCATTTTTTACTATGTGAATAAGTTTACAGATTTGCACAGTAATTTGAAAATTCCCAATTAGAGAGTTTTTTTTTTTTCTTCTTTTTCTTTTTCAAAGGAAATGGATAAAAGGTAGAATTTTGCTTGAAGTTAGTTGATATGAATCAAGCACCAAGAACCTAACCTAACCAGGAATCTTGGACTTCAACAGGGCGATAATGTTATTATGTATATAGATATAAATATGGGGAAGGTGTTATTGAGATTTGATGCAGATAATCGTTTATGGTATAACGAATAAGATGCTTTAGATGCTTACAAGATATACAAAAACCCCATAGAAACATTTCAATATAGAATAAAGCCACTATGTAATGGGGATATTACAGAAAGCGGCTACAATTTTTGTGTGCTCCGAAAAAAAAAAAAAGTATAGACAACGAGGTTGCAAACCAGTTTTACCAATTTTTATACAATATAAAAGTTGAGTAGATTTGAACGAAGATGTGTTTATAGCTATCAATTAATATGTAGATAAGATAAGAGAGAATGAGCTTACAAAATGCGGCGGTGTTAATTGATCTGATTCGATTCGACTGTGAAATAACGGTAATCGATAGTTTTAATTTGGAACAATAACTTTTCTATTTTTAAAAAAAAAATCCGGTTAGTGCATCAAGATATAATACTATTATCCATGGGCGATTAAGCGATAGAGAATTTGATTGGTTTCTGGTTATTTAGCGCATGAAACAGGGCAAGGTAAAAAAAAACAAAACAAAAAAAAAAAAAAACACTATTATTATTATCATGAATATTATTTTTTTTTAGATATCTAAATTTCTGTTCCAACTATTAGTTTATTTGGGTATACCAATAAACTGCTGGCGGTTGGATTTTTTAAGAATTTTCACCAGGGACAATTTGAATCCATTTCAAGTCAATTGAAAGTTTAAGGAATTAAGAGTAGGCGGATTCCATATAGTTATTACTATAGAGCTTCATAAATATGCATAGATCAATAACTACTGATTTTAGGATTGCAAATTGATACGATATAAAGGCAAGATCTAATTGTAGTTATCGTAGATGTATAAAACCTGTGCTAAGTGTAACAAAAAGAAGATATCAAATATTTGTTCAAAGAACGAAAACTCTTAATCATGTGGCATCACAATGTTGCGAATACTGTATCTCATCTAAATTTACCGCGTGGATTGACTATCGCCAAGGGTCGGGTGCTCATTTTTTTTGTGTAATCTGTTCAAAGGTAATTTGTTTGCAATGGTGATTTCGTTATCTATGGAGATGGCTGATGGCTGAATTTACGGCCCGCGATTAGTTGAGCTAATATTTATTAATACTTATCAGTTTTTGCGTTCGTTAACGATTGTTAATACAATGCACCGTTGTATTACTAGTAATATATTATTTCTATTAAAAAAAATGCTTTTATTTTTTTTTTTTTGTGTTTGAAAATCAAAGAAAAAACAATTGAAACTTTTTTTTATTTTCCAAACAAATTTCCCTTTTGACTTATTTGGCTTGTATTCCATTTATCCTGTTATCAGTCTGCATTAAAAATCGCATAATCAGCAGATGATTAAAAAAATAATTTTGATAAGTTGCAATTTCCATGCACTTAATCGCGATAAGAGAGAAACATATAAAGACGATGGAACTTGCCCAAGAGAAACCCGAATAGATTAACTTATATATACATAAAATACTATGGAAGGTTATTCTAGAGAGCCACCACTCCCACAGGGTGCAGGTTACGCTGTGGTTGTTGGTCTTGGATTTGTTTTTGCCCTTGGTATGATCTTAACCACTTATATACTTCGAAGATATAATCGAGAGATTATTACAGCTGAAGAGTTTGCAACTGCAGGTAGAACAGTGAAAACTGGTCTTATTGCAGCAGCCGTGTGCTCATCGTGGACTTGGGCTGCCACTTTATTGACTTCGACCACTCAAACTTATAATAATGGAGTTGCAGGTGCTTTTTATTATGCTGCTGGGGCCACTTGCCAAATAGTATTATTTTCTTGTTTAGCTATAAAAGCTAAGCAAATATGTCCTGCTGCGCATACTTATTTGGAGATCATTAAGACTAGGTATGGGCCTACCACTCATTTTGTGTACATGTTTTTCGGAATTGCTACTAATATCTTGGTAACGGCCATGTTATTAAGTGGAGGTGCTGCTGTGGTGAACGATTTAACTGGAATGCACGTTGTAGCTGCCACTTTACTTTTACCTTTAGGAGTAGTGATTTATACCCTTTTCGGAGGAATCAAGGCCACATTTTTAACCGATTACGTACACACCGTTGTGATCATTGCTATTATTATGGTTTTCGCTTTCACTACATTTGCTACCAATGCTACATTAGGTTCTCCAGGGAAAGTGTGGGAACTTGTTACCAAGTTGGGTGAAATGCAACCAAGAGAAGGGAATGCAGATGGCTCATATTTAACTATGCATTCAAGATCTGGAGGTATTTTTTTTGTTATCAATATAGTTGGTAATTTTGGAACCGTTTTTTTGGATAATGGCTATTTTAATAAGGCCTTTTCCTCATCTCCAGCAGCCGCTTTACCTGGCTATGTTCTTGGAGGATTAGCTTGGTTTGCTATCCCAGTTTTAACTGCTACAACTTTGGGGCTTGCAGCTTTGTCGTTGGAAAATACTCCATCTTGGCCAGGTTATCCAGAGAAAATGACAGCCGAGCAAGTTTCCGCTGGGCTTGTATTACCAAATGCTGCAGTTGCATTATTGGGTAAAGGTGGTGCAGTTTGCTCTTTACTTTTAGTGTTTATGGCAGTGACGTCGGCCATGTCTGCTGAACTTATTGCTGTTTCCACTATTTTCACTTACGACGTTTATCGTACTTATGTTGATCCACGGGCTTCCGGTAAGAAATTGATTATGACTTCTCATATCACTGTTGTTATATTTGCCTATGTTTTGGCTGGTTTTGCCATTGGATTATACTATGCTGGTATTTCCATGGGTTATCTTTATGAACTCATGGGTATAATTATAGGAGGGGGAGTTTTACCTTCAGCGTTAACATTACTTTCGTCTAAGCAAAATTGGGTTGCAGCCACTTTCACTCCACCTCTTGCCACTGGGCTTGCTATAATGGGGTGGTTGATTTGTACCAAAAAGCAATTTGGTTCCATTAACGTTCCTAACACTTTTGAAGATAATTCCATGTTAACAGGTAATGTCATTGCCTTATGTTCTCCATTGGTTATTATCCCAATATTAACAATTGCATTCAAACCACAAAATTTCGATTGGCAAATTTTGAAGACGGTTACCTTGGTTGATGAAGAAGAAGAAATTTTAGAGGCTGAAAAGCGGGATTACGCCAATGAACAAGAGACCGGTATCAAACCAATCAAATCTACCATTACCGTGGCTGCAAATGAGTTGTTTGAAAGTAATATTTCAAGAGCTGAAGAAGAGGAAGAATTATTGGGCAAATCGTTTAAATATGGTACTATAATATGTGTTAGTTTGACTTTATGCTTGGTTATATTATGGCCAATGCCGATGTATGGAACCAGTTATGTATTTTCCAAGAAATTTTTCACCGGTTGGATTGTGGTTTTAATTATTTGGATATTTTTCACGGCATTTATGGTGGTGATTTATCCGCTTTATGAATCCCGTGAAGGTATTGGATATGCTTTAAGAGGTATTTATTGGGATTTAACTGGGTGTGGTTGGAAAGTTAAGCAATGGCAAGAATCTCATCCGGAAAAATTACATGCGGTTCAATCACAACTTTCTGCTCGCCTTACTACTCGTATATCAACTCAAAGAATTGATGGATTTGCAATAAATGGAGGATATGATACTCCAGGTATTGACCAGATTGTTGAAGAAGAGAAAAAATAATGGCGATGATTTAGATTTATACTTAATGTAAATTATAGAGTAGAAAAGTGTACTTTTATGAAAAACGATAGGCTTGTATATATGCATTAGTAGTTATTATATCCAGAAGGAACATAATAATAATAATAATAAAAAGGAATGAAATAAAGTTAAAAAATAACTGAATGTTCAGAAAAAAATAGAAAAAGCTTTCAGTTGTCTTGATTAGTATAAAGAACATAAGAGTATTTGATTCCCGCTGAAGGCATCAATGTAATCTTGGTAAACACACTTATTTTAATATTGATAAAATCAGCACCTAATGCGGTATACGGCGAAACCGTTTGTAAAAATGAAATTTCATTATTCACTATTGCTACAAAGAGCAATAAGCCGTGCATATTTTTGACAAGTGAATAGAGTACGGAACTGGAAATCATGAAAATATAAAGATATAAAGTTAAGAAAAAAAAAAATCAAAAAATGGAAAATTGGAAAAGGACAGCCGAAATGGTTGAATAAGAGGCAGAAAACATCAAAACAAAACAATCCGATAAAATACAGTCAATATAATTTAAAACATTAGAATATATTCTATTTTAGATAAATGAAATTGAATCATTGGACCTTATTAAAGATTCAAACCCCACGAAAGATAGTCCAAGATTGGTAATAGCTTATGTTTCTTATCTGTTATCGGATAACATAAGTGCAGTACGTCAAGTGACTGTAAAATTGATTAGCAAGATTGTTTTTTTTTTTTTTGAAATTTTTATTTTTATTTTATTTTAATCGTTGCCCTTCATTTAAATTTAATTTTCGATTGGCTTATGAAATATAGCATCGCAGAAGAACGGTAACGGTAATTCCAATCGTCCTGTATGAAAAATCTCACATCTGTACTATCGGGACATCATCAACGCACTGATAACGATGGGCCAATAAGAAGTCGCAGGAATTCTTGTACTTTCAGGATTCAATAAAGATGAAGAAAAGTCAGGAAAGTAAAAGAACAAACTGATGAATCCAACAATAAGGCGCTTAAAGGACTTACAAGAGTGATTACGGAATAAGTTATATAGATACCTATCACAACTGTACTATAATAAATAAAATGCTAATACCAAAAGAAAACTTCTTTAAAGTGAATTTTCTTATTCATTTTATGGTGACCAAATAGTAACTAAAGTTTTCTTGAGTAAGTAGATACAATTTGTATATGAGCTAAGCTTAAGTCTGAAAAATATTCCAACCAACAACCAATATAGCTTTTTCTACAATACATTTGATTTATTTATTTATTTATTTATTTGTTTATTTATTAATTTGTTTATTTGTTTATTTAATTTTCACCAACTCCAATTAAAGGGTTGATCTAATAATTAGTGTGTTTATCTATCGTCCAATCAATGCAAATTTAACCATCCTTACCTCTTGCCTTTTAATGTAGTCCATCTCAATTGAGCATGCCAATAGCCTTACATGAACGCTGATATCCCGAAAATAAAGTCTTAGCCAATTGATTTTTTTTTTATTTCTTGTTAATTTATTAATTAATTTTTAATTTATTTCTATAATTTTCATTATTATCATTTTCATTATTACGATTATTATTATTTTTTTTTTGTCCTCTTGTCTAATCAGTGGCTCGGCGCGGTAACTCACAGAGACTGCCAAATCACTCGGAGATATCCATTACCTATACCGATTTATAAAGATGCATCGAAATCAGGAAATATCTCATTTTTTTTGCAGCATTAACCTCTCACTCAATTTATTAGCATATTAAATATGACTTGGACAGTTCGCGAATGGGTTCAATATCATTTCCTGTCCACCCCAAATGAATCGTTTGCTAAGCTTTCGCAGTTAGTGGCCTCACAACTGACTCAAGATCCTGCTTGGATCTCGCTTGCATCTGAAGAATCACTTGCTCATCAATGGAAACTTTTACAACTGCGCTCTAATAAGAAAGAATTACCATTATACGGTGTACCAGTTGCCATCAAGGACAATATCGATGCCAAAGGGTTTGAAACCACAGCAGCTTGCCCTGCCTTTTCCTATACACCTCAAGAAGATGCCACTACTGTTCGATTACTTCGAGAAGCCGGTGCTATTATCATTGGTAAGACTAATTTGGATCAATTCGCCACAGGTTTGGTGGGTACTAGATCCCCATACGGAATCACCAAGTGTACTTTCAATGATGAATACGTCTCTGGAGGCTCTTCTGCCGGTTCTGCTTCTGTAGTTCTGAGAGGAATTGTGCCACTTGCATTGGGTACTGATACTGCTGGATCTGGCCGTGTTCCAGCAGCTTTAAACAATTTGATTGGTTTGAAACCTACTAAGGGGGTCTTTTCCACTGCTGGTGTTGTCCCAGCATGCAAATCTTTAGATTGTGTTTCCATATTTTCGCTTAATTTACAAGATGCTCAATTGGCATTTAATATTTTAGCACAGGCCGATCAAGAAAGGGATCAATACCTGAGACCAATGCCCCAAAATCCTCTTACCAAATTCACCAAGGAACCAGTTTTGGGTGTTCCGACCAATCTTTTATGGTATGGAGAAGAGGAAAACCCAAAATTATTTGATAAAGCAGTGGAGAATTTAAAGAAAACTGGAGTTAAAGCTGTACCTGTAGACATTTCTGCACTTTTAGAACTTGCTAGATGTCTTTATGAAGGTCCTTGGGTAGCTGAAAGGTACACTGCCACCAAAGAATTTTTCGCTACAAATCCTCCTGAATCATCTTTAGACCCTACTGTCACTAAAATTATTAAAACAGGTGAAAATTTCTCCGCCGCTGATGCTTTCGATTTTGAATATAAAAGACAAGCTATATTACGTAAAGTGGAATTGGCTCTTAAAGGAATAGATGTTATCGTGGTACCAACATGTCCTCTTAATCCAAAGATTAAAGATGTTCAAAATGAACCCGTCTTGATCAATTCCAGACAAGGTACTTATACTAATTTTGTTAATTTAGCCGATATGTCTGCATTGGCTATACCGGCTGGTTTCCGTAAAGATGGCTTGCCCTTTGGTATCACTTTACTCTCTGCCAAGTTTAATGATTATGCCTTACTTGACTTAGCTCATAGATATATGAAACCATATGGTACTAGATTTTTGGGATGCTTGAAAGACCACAAGGTGACCACCGGTGACGAATTATTAGAATTTATTCCAAAGCCAAACATAGATAATTGCATTAAGTTGGCAGTTGTTGGAGCTCATCTTTCCGGGATGCCACTTCAATGGCAATTAGAAAAAGTCAATGCTACTTTCATTGAAGCTACCAAGACATCCAAAAATTATAAACTTTATGCCTTACCAAAAGTAGGTGATATCTTAAAGCCCGGTTTAAGAAGAGTAGAAGAAGGAGGCTCTCAAATTGAAATTGAAACATATTACGTACCAAAGGAAACTTTTGGAGAGTTCATTTCTATGGTTCCACAGCCTTTGGGGATTGGTTCCGTAGAAACTGAATCAGGTGAATGGGTTAAATCATTTATCTGTGAAGAAGCTGGCTATAAACAGAAAGGTAGTACCGATATCACTTCATTTGGAGGTTGGAGATCCTACATTGAATCTATCTCCACTAAAGTTGATCGTCCATTCAATACGGTTTTAGTTGCTAATCGTGGTGAAATTGCCGTCAGAATTATGAAAACATTGAAAAAATTAGGTATTAGATCTGTAGCGGTATATTCTGATCCAGATAAATATGCTAAACACGTTCAAATGGCTGACGATGCAGTTTCCCTTGATGGTGTTTCCGCTGCTGAAACTTATCTTTCCATCGATAAAATTATTGCAGCTGCAAAGAAAACTGAATCTGAAGCCATCATTCCAGGTTATGGATTTCTTTCTGAAAATGCAGATTTTTCAGATAGATGTGGCCAAGAAGGAATCGTCTTTGTTGGTCCTTCAGGTGATGCAATTAGAAAATTAGGTCTCAAGCATTCTGCCAGAGAAATTGCCGAAAAGGCAGGTGTCCCTTTGGTCCCCGGATCTGGGCTTGTTTCCACTGCTCAGGAAGCTAAAAAAATTGCAGCTGAATTGACTTATCCAGTTATGGTAAAATCCACCGCTGGTGGTGGTGGTATTGGTTTACAAAAAGTTGACTCTGAAGATGAAATTGAAAGAGTATTCCAAACTGTTCAGCATCAAGGTAAAGCTTATTTTGGTGATGCAGGTGTTTTCCTTGAAAGATTTGTAGAAAACGCTCGTCATGTTGAAGTTCAAGTATTTGGTGATGGTAGAGGTCAAGCACTTGCTCTTGGTGAACGTGATTGTTCTTTACAAAGAAGAAATCAAAAAATTATTGAAGAAACTCCAGCTCCAGATTTACCTGCTGAAACTAGACAGAAAATGATTGAAGCAGCTGAATCCTTAGTTTCCTTAATGAAGTATAAATGTGCCGGTACGGTTGAATATATTTTTGATGCTAAAAGAAATGAATTTTACTTTTTAGAAGTTAATGCTAGATTACAAGTGGAACATCCAATCACTGAAATGGTTACTGGTTTAGACCTTGTTGAATGGATGTTAAGAATTGCAGCTGATTCACCTCCAGATTTTTCCAAGAGACCATCAGTCAATGGTACATCAATGGAAGCTCGTCTTTATGCTGAAAATCCAGTTAAAGATTTCATGCCTTCTCCAGGTCAATTGACAGAAGTTCAGTTCCCCAAATGGGCTAGAATTGATAGCTGGGTTGAATGTGGTACAGTTGTTTCTGCAGAATATGATCCAACTTTAGCCAAGATCATTGTTCATGGTAAAGATCGTGCGGATGCACTTAGAAAACTTCGTAAAGCTTTAGAAGAAACTTTGGTTCATGGCTGTATCACTAACGTTGATTATTTACGTCTGATTGCTAACTCTGATATGTTTGCCGAAGCCAAGGTTGCCACCAAGGTTTTAGATTCATACAAATATAAGCCTCATGCTTTTGAAATTTTGCTGCCAGGTGCTTATACTACCGTACAAGATTATCCAGGTCGTAAAGGATATTGGCATATTGGTGTTCCACCATCAGGGTGTATGGATGAATATGCTTTCAGGATTGCCAATAGAATTGTTGGTAATGATTCTAAAGCTCCAGGTTTAGAAATTACTTTGAATGGTCCTTCAATTTTATTCCATCATGATGTCATTGTTGCCGTTACTGGTGGTAATACATCTGTTACCGTTAATGGCACTAATGTTGATCAATGGAAACCAATCTATATTAAGGCTGGTGAAAAATTGGTTATTGGGAAGTTAAGTACAGGTTGTAGAGCTTACTTGGCTGTTCGTGGTGGTATTGATGTTACCGAGTACTTGGGTTCTAGATCTACTTTTGCCTTGGGTAACCTTGGTGGCTACAATGGTAGAGTTCTTAAACTTGGTGACGTTTTGTTTCTTGGACAACCTGAACTTTCAAGTTGTACTTTACCTGTTCCTGTTTCTGAACCAACTTCAGTTCCTAATGAATTAATACCGGAATACGGTGAACCATGTGGGAACTCTGTTTTGTGGAAAGTTGGCGTCACCTGTGGGCCTCATGGATCTCCAGATTTTTTCTTAGAAGAGAGTGTTAAAGAATTTTTCAGTCTGCAATGGAAAGTACATTATAATTCCAATCGTTTTGGTGTTCGTTTGATTGGTCCAAAACCTAAGTGGGCAAGAAAAGATGGAGGTGATGCAGGTTTACATCCTTCCAATGCACATGATTATGTGTATTCTCTTGGTGCCATTAATTTTACAGGTGATGAACCTGTTATATTAACTTGTGATGGACCATCACTTGGTGGTTTTGTTTGTCAAGCTGTTGTAGCTGAAGCCGAAATGTGGAAAATTGGACAAGTTAAACCAGGTGATTCTATTCAATTTATTCCTATTCTGTATGGAACTGCAAAGCAATTGAAGAAGGATCAAGACACTACAGTTTCTAAATTACAAGGTTTCCCACCCATGATTTCCGGTTCTGATGTTTTAGATAGTCCAGAGAACCCGGTTCTTTACACTTTTAAATCAAGTGTTAATGCGCCACAAGTTGTTTATAGACAAGCAGGTGATCGTTATATTCTTGTTGAATATGGTGAAAATATTCTTGATCTCAATCTTTCATACAGAGTTCATCGTTTGATAGAAATGGTTGAAAGAAATAAAACCAAAGGAATAGTTGAAATGTCTCGTGGTGTTCGTTCTGTTCTTATTGAATATGATCAAGCTATTTCTCAGCATGATCTTTTAGAGACTCTTATTGCATACGAAAATGAAATATTATTTGTAAACAAGTGGAAAGTTAAGTCTAATATTATTAAATTACCAATGGCGTTTGAAGATAAGCAAACTCTTGATGCTGTCAAGCGTTACTCTGAAACCATTAGATCTGATGCACCATGGCTTCCAAACAATGTTGATTTTGTTGCCAATATTAATGGAATCGATAGAAAAGATGTTCATGATATGATGTATTCAGCTAGATTCTTAGTTCTTGGGTTAGGTGATGTTTTCTTGGGGGCACCTTGTGCTGTTCCTCTTGATCCTCGTCATCGTTTGCTTGGTACCAAGTACAATCCTTCTCGAACTTTTACACCTAATGGTACAGTTGGGATTGGTGGTAATTATATGTGTATTTATACTATGGAATCACCAGGTGGATACCAATTGGTAGGTAGAACAATTCCGATTTGGGATAAATTACTGCTTGGTCAACATCTGAACAAATCTGGACATCCATGGTTACTCCTGCCATTTGATCAAGTTGAATTTTACCCAGCTACCGAGGAAGAAGTTGATAGATTCCTGGCTCAAATGAATGCAGGGCAATATGAAGTTGATATAGTAGAATCTATTTTTGATCATACATTATATTTGGAATGGGTTCAAAAAAATCTGAAGGAAATTGAAGAATTTCAACAAAATCAAGGTGGAGATAGATTGGAAGAGTTTAATAGATTAATTCAAATTCTGAATGCAGAATTGGAAAACAGTACTGGACCTAGCTTAGGTGAAGAAGATAAATTTAGTGAAGGTGCAGAAATGGTTTATTCAGAATATTCGGGACGTTTCTGGAAGCCATTAGTGTCAGTTGGAGATGAAGTGAAAGAGCTGCAAGGATTAGTTGTTGTTGAAGCCATGAAAACTGAAATGGTAGTTGTATCACCTAGAGCTGGTAAAATTGCCAAGATTTTCCACAAGAATGGTGATATGGTCGATGCCGGTGATTTAGTGGTTGTGATTGAATAAGTTTTTTATCTGTGAGAGGACAAAATACTATTAAAAACACAAATTAATAATGATCATTAAAGACTATAGTGTAATATATTATATAAATATATATATCTAGACAATATTTTGATGTAGATACTAAAATGGTTGTTATTGCCAGGTATGCATATGTAGAGATAAATAGTGTGCGTTATCTTGGTTTGGTGCGTCAAGTTGATTAATCCGTTATAGGTCTCCAGTGAAATATAACATATAAAGATTATTTTCTCTCGTTCTTGCAAAGTAGGGTAAAGAAAACAGTTCAAACCTTAAATGTTTTTTTTTTCTTCTTTTTTTATTTTTTCTATTATTTTTCTACTATTTTTCTATCAATTTTCTTGTTATACAACTAGAAATTTAAACTAGTAAACATCAATTGAGTTTCCAAGCAAAGCAACTAGTTATACAATAGTTTGAATGCGCGATTCCATGCATAAGTGATGTATTATTTCAGTAATCGCACTTAATTGAAATGGCCTCGTGGGGACTTTATCGAAATGCACCAATGCTCACTAATGATTATTATTTTTCGGTATTGAATTAAGTTCAGGCATAACTTATTTTTGATGTGTAGGTTCTTTCCAAGAGGGTATTTTGATATTATGGCACTTCGCAGTGACTTTTACTTTTAATTATTCAACAATTGTAATAGATTGGTAATCTTGGTAGTAGAACAAATCCTAATATATACATAGATGTATAGATATAACTATATATATTCTTTTTTTTTGTGGTTTCAGTTTGTTTTTTTTTGATTTATTTTTTTAACAATAACTAACAAAAAATTAACCTATAAATTAGGTCAGCAGATATTAATTAATCAAAGAATTGTTTTTTCCAGTAGATACGATACGGCTGAAACGTTTATGAGTATATGACACAACAATGAAGTTCGCCAAGGTTCTCCAGCAAACGCTTATTGAGGAGGAAATCCCAGAGGAGTGGGTAGGTGCAGCTATCCAGTATAAGATGCTAAAGAAGTGTATTAATGAGGTGGTCCATGAGTTGAATTTATTGGGGTTAGAAAACAACAACCTCAAATTGTTATTAGAAGAGCCTACGAAGAAAATTGTTGAAGTTGAAGAAACCGCGACTTGTGCAACGAATCCAGTTATCGCGGAATATTCGCTTAGTAAATCCAAGAATTCGGATATTATTAAGCCTACACTCAAGATAACCATTGATTATTCGCACCAAGATTACACTGATGATCATATTGCTGAATTGGGAGTGGTTTTGAAAGATAAAATCGAGCAAATGTTGAATGAAGGGAGTTTGGAAGGTAATAAGAATATTGTAGAGTTAAATGAAAACCACGAGTTGATATTATCCCCGCAAAACACTCACAGTTTAGAAGAAGAAGAAGAAGGAGGAGGAGAGGAAGAAGGAGAAGAAGAAAAGTATAAGGGTAAAAAAAAGTCAAAGAAGAATGAAATAACCATTGTCATGAATTCGGATTCCAAATTTTTCTCGTTGCTTGAAGAGGAACTCCAAAATCTTGACCAATTAAAGCAAAGGGAAGAAATGAAGTTAATGGAAGAAGTAGAGAAAATCACTGATGTGGTACGGTCTTTGAAAGATACTAGTAATATTAGGAAGAGTGATTTATATAATTGGAGAGAAATCTTCAGAATATATTTGGATTCGGAGGTTTATTTTAAATATAACAAAGCGTCACCAGGGACGGAAAGGAGTGCGGAACAGATTAAGCATAACTTGGAAGAATTCTTACGCCGAGTGGACCAACTGCGTATTTTGAAACAGTTTAAAAACAAGCAATCATTGGTTACATATCAATCATTTGTTCAAATGAATGATCATTTATTGAAAGTATTAACCTTCCAAGCTATCAATTCAACAGCTCTAAGAAAAATTTTAAAGAAATTCGATAAGCAAACATCATTAGGAGTTAAAGAAATATATCCCAAATTGGTATCGAATGATCATATATTTATTGGAGGAGAATCAATAGCTCAACATATTTGTTATGTGATGCAAACGGGATTATTGCAGTTGATTCCACAATTAGATGATTATACGTGTCCCATTTGTATGCAAGTAGCTTTCAAGCCTATACGATTAGTTTGCGGCCATGTATTCTGTGTGAGATGTCTTGTTAAGTTGAAACAAGAAGTTAAAGTCAATTGCCCTATTTGTAGGTTTCAAAATGCGATTTCCATGGCTGATTCAGGTAATATTGACTATGAACAATTATATATAATGCAAAAATGGTTCCCCATAGAGGTCAAGCAAAAATTACGAGAGAGAAACAAAGAACGGTATGATGAAGTGGTTGGAAATAATCACAAGTGTGCATTACAGTAATCAACGCCCCCATAGGTTCAAAAATAAAATGGCGCTAATGATAAATAGGCGGCTACAGGTCAGCGCGCTAAACTTGGTAATGAATCATAATTGAATTTCCCAGTAATACTACGCTAATGTATGATGTAAATATATCTAATAAATAAATCAAAAAAATCAAAAAATAAATAAACCAAAAAAAAAAAAATAAACCAAATAATAATAATAATAATAATATAAGTATACTATTTATCAAACAAGCACCATAAAGGGCCAATTGAACTCCTTGTTAAACTCCAATGAGCAAAGAGCAAAGGTACGATCGACAACTTCGATTATGGGAGGCTAGTGGGCAACACAAACTTGAAAACGGACATCTTTGTGTTATTAATGCGCTGGTTGTTGCTAGTGAAGTGTTAAAGAATTTAGTGCTCCCAGGGATCGGCAAGTTCTCATTAATAGACGCGAGGGCCGTGGAAGACAGTGATATAGATTCTGGATTCTTTTTGGACTCTGATGATCTTGGGGCCTCCATAAGTGAAGCTATGGTAAAGAAGTTATGCGATCTTAACCCTGACGTTCAGGGCCAAGCAATAAAGAGTAGTGTTAGGGATTTATTGGCATGTAAACATGATTGGACTCAATATAGTGTGGTTGTTGTAACCGCTCCACATGTGGTTGAAGAAATTTCCCAATTGAAAGATCTACTTTGGGCTTTAGAAGTCCCGATGATCGTGACAAGTACCATAGGATTTTATGGATATATGAGAATGCTAATAAAAGAATGCACTGTTGTTGAAACGCATCCTGAATCATTGGTTGATCTTCGCATAGACAAACCATGGCCTGAACTTGAGGCGTATGTTGATTCTATAAATCTCAGTCTGCTTGACGATACGGACCATGCACATGTTCCATACGTGGTGATTTTAAACCAAGCGTTGAAATTATGGAGACAAAGTTATCATGGAGACAAGGCAGTTAAAGATATACCTTCAACTTTTGAACAAAGGGAATCTTTTAAAAAAATCATTATTTCAATGGCAAGGACAGAGCAAATTTCAGGGGAAGCCAATTTTGAAGAAGCAGTGGCATGTTCTTGGAGAGCTTGTCAAAATACAGTGATATCTAATCATATACAAGATATATTGGCTAATCCAGCTGCGAAAGAGCTGTCCCAGATCCATAGTTTATTTTGGGTCTATATATGTGCATTGAAGAGATTTTTGCGAGCAAACAATAATGTGTTACCTCTATCAGGTGTGCTCCCAGATATGATTTCTGATACCAAGAGTTACGTCGAATTACAATCGATTTATAGAGAGAAGGCACAAAGAGATCAAGATTTATTCAAGAAAGAAGTGATCAATATTAAGACCCAATGGAACTTACCATTTGAAGTCAATGACGAATCCATAAAGACATTTTGTAAAAATAGTAGGTTCTTGTATGTATCTAAAGGGATTAAAAATGACCTGGATATACCGGATTTAAACGGGGGGATAAAGGGGACATTGGGGTTATATATAGCCATGACGGCAATAGAACAATTTATTAGAAGCAATAAGAAATTACCCATGTTAACAGATATTATTGATAGAGAGCATCCACCTGAATTTGTTAAAGCAGTACAAGAGATGCTTGTTCATTTTAATCCAAATTATCATAATTTGTGCAGTTTTATGGGGGGGATAGTTGGCCAAGAATGCTTAAAGTTAATCACCCAGCAGTATAGACCACTTTCAAATATATTCGTATACGATGGAGTTCATTCATTGAGTGAGAAATTATAGAATACTATGGGGATTAGGGGTATAGTTATATTAACGTTATCTATAAATCATCAAAAGAGCCTTGTACATTATTATTGTTTGCTTTTTTCTTCTTATTGGTTCTAACCATTTCTTTCCAATCTTGTTCCTCTTCTTCATCTGCGCTTGACTCTTGCATAATTTGTTTTTCAATGGCTTCTCTTTTCCTTTTCATTTTTTCTCTTCTTAATCCCTTTTGTTCTTTAGTTTCAATCTTTCCTGACCATGCCTCATTTTTCTTTTTCAATTCTTTCCTTTTCTTTGCTTCATCAATTTTTTGATTTTTTTCTTGTTCAAGATTTTCAATTCTAGATTTCTCTCTATTTTCATCCATATATGCGTATTTGTCCATATCAATGACTTCACCTAACCAACCATCTTCAGGCATTTTCTCTGCCGGGATGTACCTAGTTTCAGGCATTTTCGGTATTCTTAATAAGCCATACATTTTAGCGATTGCAACATAATCCAATAACGCCATTCTGAAAATCGAACTTG
This sequence comes from Kurtzmaniella cleridarum, assembly GCA_030573815.1. Classification (NCBI taxonomy): domain Eukaryota; kingdom Fungi; phylum Ascomycota; class Pichiomycetes; order Serinales; family Debaryomycetaceae; genus Kurtzmaniella; species Kurtzmaniella cleridarum. The sequence goes on along the minus strand of JAJMDQ010000002.1, from coordinate 337,435 downwards.
CTTGATGTTTAGAGTAGTACTTGACGAACCCAACATATGCTTTAAGCCCCAATTCATGCCTGGCCCGATCTTGTAAGATGAACTGTCTAAATTTGGTGATAAGATCGTGGTTTGGCTCGATTTCTGGGGCAATAATTTCCTTCATTTGTAGTCCTTTCACGGCCATGAAATCAATGTACCCATCTTCTTTCAGGTCTCCATCATTAAGCATAACAATTGCCTGACCCACTTTATTAGCCCTACCTGTTCTCCCACTTCTATGTAAAAAATTTTCTGGGTTGGTAGGAGGATCAATTTGAATGACCAAATCAACATCTGGAATATCAATACCTCTTGCTGCTACATCTGTGGTCATCAAGACATGTTTAGCAAACTGTCCATTGATATCAGCATCGGCAAAATTGTTCAATGCTCTAATTCTAGCTTTAGTGGAGAGTTGACCATGAAGGGAATAAAACTTAAGTTGAAGATCTTTCTCCTTCAAATAATATTGGAGAAAGTTATAGAAATGTTTCACTGCTGCACATGTGGGGAAATATATGATAGCTTTCTTAAATTGATATTCTTGCAAAAGAGAAAGAGTGGTCAAAAGCTTGAATTCCGGGTTGACCATCATATAACTTATAGTTAAAGCAGCAGGAGCGTTTTGCTCCTTTTTCGATGAAGATACAGCAACTTTAACGGGGTTACTCATCCCAGTACGGAAAATCGTATTACCGGCAGAAGAGATGGTGGCAGAGAAAAGACCAGTTCTTCTTTGCTTAGGTAATTTAGATAGGATAGAGACCACGGTTTGTTCAAAGCCAATGTCAAGAAGATTATCAGCTTCATCCAAAATCGCCATTTCACAGGCACCAGTTTTAATTGATGCTACTCCCAAGAAATCAAGAAGTCTACCAGGGGTACCTACTAAGATATGGGGTCTGTTCTTCAAGAACGAATCCACGTCATCCCGTACACTTGATAAGGAACCAACAAGTAATTGGGTACGAATTTGAGGACCGGAAGAGGACACATTCTCATCATCTTGACAATTTTTTGGGATCCCCAACTCAGGTTGAAATTTAAGTATTGATTGTAAGACTCTTTCAGTTTGGTTGGCTAATTCTCTTGTAGGTGAAATGATAATACCAAAGAATTTCCCTCTTGGAATGTTCCCATCTTCTCTAAGAGTTTGAGTTAATTTTTGCAACAATGGGATTGCAAATGCAATCGTTTTACCACTACCGGTGACTGCTTCCACAACCACATCTTTATTGCCACAAAATAAGGGAATTGTGGCTGCTTGGACTGGTGTCATGGTAGGAAATCCCATCAGGCGGATGGCGTCCTTGAGCCAAGGGTCTAGTTCGACTCCTAAGGCATCCCAAGTCAACGATGACTTTATAGTGTTGATACTCATGAGTTGATAATTGGATTATTAGGATTATTTTATTTTATTTTTTTTTTTAGCTCATCTAATAGTAGATAATATTTTTTATTTTTTTCTTTGTTTTTCTATCGCGATGAGTTCAAGACCAAATGGCAATAAAAATGAAAAATAATCTAATCCTATCAAGATTTCAATGCTTAAACGGGCGTTGAATTACGTATTAGGAAGGGAAAAGGGATTGGTAATGGAGTACGAACAATGGAGCAAGGCTCAGCTTATACAAAGGATCCAGGAACTTGAGAAGGAAAGCGCAATTAAGCTGCTGGAACCCAATTCTCACAAACGACCATTAGATGAGGAAGATAAGAAAAGCCATGAGAATGCGAATGATGAACAAGTCAAGAATAAAAAGGCCAAGACGTTTGATATGTCTAATTATAATCAGCGATACATTGCGGTGAAGTTTGCATATACAGGGTGGAATTACAATGGGCTTGCCTTACAATTCGAGCCCACCCCTCTTCCTACAGTGGAAGAAGAAATCCTTAAAGCTTTAACTACGGCCAAGTTGATTGCGAGTGCAGATCCCAAAGAAGTGAACTTTTCTCGATGCGGCCGAACTGATAAAGGAGTTTCCGCTTTAAGTCAAGTAATAGCATTGAATGTAAGACTGAGGCTTCTGCCAGAAGAGCAGAAAGATCCTAATATGGATAATAAAGAGATTCCGTATGCGACTGCTTTAAACAGTTTACTCCCAACTGATATTAGAATCACATCTATATGTTTAAGACCCCCACCAGATTTTGATGCACGTTTCAGTTGTTCATATCGACATTATAAGTATATTTTCCATAAATCAGATCTTGATTTGGATCTAATGAAGGAAGCTGCTCAATTGTACGTTGGAAGGCACGACTTTAGGAATTTTTGTAAAATCGATGGTAGTAAAAACATCACCAATTACGTAAGAGATATTATATCTGCTGATATTGTTCCATTTGAACGAGACTATTATGTATTTGATTTGAAAGGAACAGCATTTTTGTGGCATCAAGTGAGATGTATGATGGCGATTTTATTCCTTGTGGGTCAGAAACTTGAATCTCCCAACGTGGTGAATGAGCTTTTCGATGTAGAAAAAAACAATGGGAAGCCTATTTACGATATGGCTGATGATATCCCACTTATCTTGTATGATTGTGTTTTCCCTGAGATGGAATGGGTCCCCGGTATTGAGACTGCAAGACACCCAAAGATTCTTCGGGATAATCAGTTAGTAAGAGGATTACTTAATGAAATTCAGATTAAAAGCATGGTGACCCTGATGGTGGCTGAACGCAGTTTACATGATGAAACTGATATTAAGCAATCACCTGGACAAGGAGTGATCAACATCGGTGATGGTAGGGGCAGAAACTTCAAGAAATATACCAAATTGATGAACCGTCCCGTTTTAGATAGTTTCGAGAAAGTTAATGCTAAACATAAGGAGAAAAAAAAGAGAAAGTTGGCCAATGAACAAAAGCAGCAATAAACGAATAGTATAAGAAGCAATGTAGATATAAATATTTTCAAGCAATCCATGAAGGCTCCCAATACTGTATTTCTTCTTCTCCTCCATGATCTACCCAAAGAAATCCGTTCATGATCATATCTTCCAATACAGACTTACACCTGACTTGATCCCATTGGTAATTGTCCCGTAAAAGAGAGTGGGTTACGTAGCCACCCATAAACTCGCATAGTTCATACACTTTACGATGATCCGCCGAAACGTTGTTGGTGAATTTGAGCCAAGGATTGCCACAAAATTGTAATAATTCATAGCCTTGGCCCAAAGAATTTAACACTGAAAGGCATTTCTTGATGTCCTTTTCAGTGATTTTGGCTTCCAAGTCATTTTCCTCCAATCTGGACCGCAATTCTTTGAACGAGATCAAGCCTCCATTTAATTCTCTTGTTTGATGACATACTTCCACTATTCTAACAGCTAGAGCGGATTCTGTGGACAGGTTTTCCATGCTGGACGCATGGATTTGAAGATCTAGAGGGTCTACGCCTATCAGAAGACACATTTGAGTAAATTTGGACCGAAATTCACTATTTTCTTTAATTTCTTTACCGTGATCAATGGCAAAATTAACAAGGGCCGATTTAAAGACCGAAAGTTGAGCGGCCAACTGATCTTCTTGACGGCGCGATAAACTCTGGCCTAATTGAATGTATGCGTCTCTCTCGTGAAGGTTCATGGAAGGGTGTAGGGCAGTGATTACTTTTAAGGATCGAAGAGAGAGAGTGGATGGGTGTAATTTTGTGGTGCAGATCAATTAGAGGCGTGGATTGTGCAATGAGTGCGGTGAGTGCAGTGAGTGCAGTGAGTGCAGTGAGTGCAGTGAGCATCATACTATGCAATAGCGAAACATAGACAATTGCGATTACATCAATAAGGTGCGACACGGCACACCTGTGAAAGAACTGCCATTAACAAGTAAAGTAGAACTTATGTGGAGGCAGGAAAAAAATTTTTTAGCTAACAGCTGCTTAACTTTACAGCCTGGTGAAAAGTCTACAGTAGCTATAGACTGTTGTAAATGGGGTCAGTCCAGAAAACCCGGTGAATGGAAAATGGAAAAATTAACCGTATTGGAAAATACATAGCAGGAGATTAGCAATTTACAATTTTATTTTTTTGATGTTTAAAACTCTAAAGTGAAACTAAGTCTTGAATTATCTTATGTCGCTAATATGTATATACAATTTGCTTTTTCAGGGATTCACTTCCAAAATCTGCAATACAAACTCACCGAAAAAGTATAGGACTCCAGAGTCATGTTGCAATGTACTTTATGCATCATGCATTTGAACTTTCCGTTACCCAAGGTCGTACAATAAATCCATAGTCAATCTTAGATAATCCCCAGAATAAGTCGAAACGCTGTTTGAATAGGTACAAACAGGTTTTTTTAACAATGACTTTATCTTATTCACTATCAGTGTCTAAATATTTAATAGGAACGCACCAAAATTGCACCAAAAAGCGCACCAAAAGTGCACCAAAAGTGCACCAGAAAGTGCACTAAAAAGGCTGCACATTTCTTGATACACACCAAGAGATTTGAATCTTCAAACAACTGTGCTTGGTACGGTACAAAGAATTATGACATGGATAATGGAACTGATTGTAAAACTAAAAGATATCATCAGTGATATCTGAACGGGAACATATCCCGAAAGATAATACGATAAGCAGCAGTTAAATTTCTTTTTGAGTGGTTTTTCCCTCATTTTTTGGTTTTATTTTTATCGTTGGTATGGATCTTAAACCCAAATCGGGAAACTCATGTGCATATATGCAATATAGGTTGCAAACAGTGTAAGATGGCAAGAAAGAAAGATAAAATATTATGTATATATTTTAGAGAATTCCAATAAATCTTGCTCCATTGATATTAGTATTAATAATTTTATTATTTTCTTACCATAATGGCCCACGTAATATCTGCAGTTATTGATCACTCAAATCTCAAAGTTGAAGACAATGTTTATCAGGAACAAATTAAACCTATGCATGATAAAGCACTTAATTGCGCAGAATTGAATGATGATGATAATTTGGTTAATGTAAAATTTTGTCCGGAAAAGCACCTTAGATATTATGCTGGTGGGGATTTTGAACAGCACAGATATAATACCACCCGTAGACTATCTATGGAAGAGTTGGGATTGGTAAACAAAAATCAGATCTCACATATTGGAGTTCTGGATCCATTCCCTCTATTCACTGATCAAGCCATTGCAATTATGAAAGCGGAAATTACTGAAAGGGAAAATTTTCTTAAATATGCCAGGTATAACCGTACATCATCAACTTCAGGACTTGATTGTATTATGCGAGGGTATGCCATTGACAAAGAGGTTGTAGTTACTAAATTCACATATGAAGCATGGACTCATCCTAAGACGACAGAACTTATTCTGAGAATGGCAGGGGTTGAATTGGAAATAGTTATGGATTATGAAATAGCACATGTGAATTTCGCTATGAAAACTGATAGGGATAGCGATGACGTGATTACCAAGGCAAGAGAAAGAGCGCATTCTGGAGTGGACGATGGGTCTGAAATGCCAGCAGTGGTTCAATGGCACTATGATTCGTACCCATTTGTCTGCGTTTTAATGCTTTCTGATACCCTGGATATGATTGGAGGCGAGACTTCTTTGAGAATGGGCGCTTCTGCTGATGGTTCCAAAAAAGTGGCTAGTGTCCCGGGGCCTCAGTTGGGGCACGCGGCCATTCTACAAGGTAGATTAATTGAACATATTGCAGCCAAACCTATTGGAGGAAGTGAAAGAATTACCATGGTGACATCATATAGAGCCCGGGACCCTTCAAAATTGGAAACTTCGGTTCTTTCCACGGTGAAACCAGAAGTTGCTTCTGGTTCTCGATCCAATGATTTTTATCCTCAATGGGTCAAATACCGCACTCAACTTTTAAAGCAACGATTTGATGTATTAAACTCCACCATGTATAATGACGAAGGCAATTTTGACAAGCAGTTAACCATGGATAATCTCAAGGAAATGACCCATTATTTGGAACAGACCTACAAGCAAATGGAATTGAGTGCGAAAGACATCAAACAATATCATATGATGCTGGTCATTTGATTGTGGTATTGAAAATGAAGTTATCTATTTGAAATTTTTAAGAGCCCCTCTGATTATATAGTTGAATATATGAGTATTTTATTTCTTTCTTTCTATTACTACATGGAATTTACGATATGATATGGCTGGTTGTATGAATATTTAAATTTTTACCATGGTATAATAAGAAAAATTTTGCTAAGTATTCATTTTTTCATTTTTGCACCCAAATTCACCGTGCAAGAGTTCAACTATATAATAACCGCGCTGAAAAGATGCATACTATCTAGCGTTGAGAAGTTAATTTTTTTCTTACCTCTTCCATTATTGACATGAAGTTAGCGTAAAGTGGGAATGTGTAAAGAAGGAGGGTTGGGGCCCCTCTTTGGCGGCATGCCCATAAGGTCAATGCCTCGGTCCCTGTATGTAGCAAAGCATATCCTAGCAATAAAATATGGAGATCGCCCTCGCGTATGCAGATGCCAAAAAAAAATCCAATTCTCCACACTTAGCCCTCGCTATAATTACTCATTTATATCTGCAAGGCCTAATTGGGGAATAAGTTGAGTTGAACAATATCATATATTGGAGAGTGTGCTTTTTATTATTACATTCTTTTTATTTTTTGTTTTTTTTTTTTATTTCTGCGCCATATCCACCTCTACATTTGGCTACTATTGTTTTAACTCAGTATAAACCAGGTTCGATTTCCAACTTTTGCTAAAAAAAAACTTGCAAAGCTTTAAATTTTGAATTCTAAAATTTGAAGATCTTTGTTTAGGTCAAATAAGGGAAAAAAAATAAATAATAAAATAATAAGATTTGATCCTAAATTATAAATATCAATTAATTAACCTGGCCAGCCACATAAACTGAATTCAATTGCTAGCGATTCAAATCCAGTGTAATTACAATGACCCAAGACTTAATTGAAGAAATTGAGGTTACTGTGGGTCCTCATGGGCTCAAAGGGACTTTAAGCATACCTCACAGAATAGGGGCAGACAACAAATTGAACAACAGCTATGCACCTCCTACTACTAAGGCAGCGTTGATCCTTCATGGACAAGGGGGTCATCGAAACTATTGCTACCAAAGATCACTTGCCAAGGCATTAGCCAAAGAATTAGGAATATACTCACTTCGAATTGATTTCAGGGGTTGTGGATCATCTCCAGATTCGCCAGATCCTGTTCATGAAGGACGAATTCTTGAAAATGACGTTATTGACATTCAACATAGTGCTGAGTTTTTGATTTCGGGTAACAATCCTCTTAAGATACAATTCAGTCTTTGTTCAGTGATTGCCCATTCAAGAGGTAGTGTGGCGATGTTTTTATGGGCCATGAACCAAAATAAGTTACTTACAACTCCGCATCGTAAACATGAAGCCATTATAGTGCCCTCTTTGGTGAACTGTAGTTCTAGATTTAATCTGAAAACAGTTTATGACAGATACCCTGCTATGGATGATAATTTTGATGGTCTTTATCAAACTTGTTTAAGACATGGGGAAATGAGCCAAGTCTGGGTTTCAGCCAAGGAGATTCACCTGTTGGCCACACCCAACATGGAAATAATTGCGGATTTAAGTAGAGAATTCTCGGTCCTATCGATATATGGATTGAATGATCAGATTATTCCAATTGAAGATAGTTCTCATTTTGCCAATTGCTTGAATAGAGGGAAGCATCTGCATAAATTGAAGTTGATCCCTGGGGCTGATCATAATTTTTATGGAACTCACGAAATCAAAACTGAACAAGATCGTGAAACTTATAACCCTGAAAACTTGCCATTGAAGAACGGGGTCGTTAATTATAATCCTAAAGTAGTAAAACTAATCCTTGAGTATCTTTCACCTGAACAAGAATTTGAAAGGTTTTTCGTATTGTCGCAAGCCATTGGTCATGTTTCAAGGTGGAAGACAGTTGAAGGGGTATCAAATTTTAGAGATATCGGTGGATGGAATGTTACCGAAATCCCCAAAGGTTTAGAATTACCTTTAGAATTCTATTCCGATACAGGTGACAAATATGTACGTCCAGGAATCATTTATAGATGTGCTAATACTGTCAATATTACTGAATATGGGTTAAAAGCCTTGAATCAATTACAAGTGAGAACAATATTTGATCTTCGTTCAGAAGGAGAATGTAGGAAGGATGGAATTCCTAGTGGTCTCGAAGAGCATAAAATTACTCGAGTCCACGCACCAGTGTTTGCACAAGATGATTATTCTCCGCAGGCAATAGCCATTAGGTACCTGAATTTGATGACAAGTTGGTATACCTATGTTCACGTTTACGATAAGTTGTTAATTGATGCTATACCAACTTTCACTAAGATATTTGAGTATATCAGAGATGAAATTCCTAAAGGTGGGTCGATTTTATATCATTGTACTGCTGGTAAAGACCGCACAGGAGTTCTTACTATGTTGGTGTTGCTTTTATGCGGTGTAGATAAGCATACAGTAGCTAAAGAATATGAATTAACTACGTTTGGATTTAGACCTGATCATGCTATTATTAAGAAAAAATTTTTGGAATCAATTGAAAAATTAAAGTTGAAAATGGGGGATGCAAACTCGAAAATTCTGTCCTTAGAAGAAATGATGAAACAAGGTAGAGATGAATGGACTATAGAAGTTGATGGTTTCAATAATTTGATCAGTTCAAGATATGAAGCTATGTTATCGACAATAGAACTCTTTAATTCTAAATATGGCGGTATTGTGAACTATATGAAAGAGTACTTAAAATTCAGCAATCAAGATCTTGTCAAAATATATTCTAATTTAGTTGATAGAGATAATGTTGGTGGGTTTGAAAATACTAATTTTGTCAAATGGGATCATAAGCCAACTACCAAGTCTAAAATGTAAATTTTGAGATTTAAGCTTATAATTTTCAAATTTTTAACTATAATTTATACACATATTTGGTCTGATAATAATTTATTTGTTGATAAATAAGTGGAAAATCAATTAGTTGTAGGCCTATGCTGTAGCTTTGGAAGCGAAAAAAAAAAGAAAATAATCGTATAATAAATAATAAAAATCTATATTCAACTTTAGATATGCTTGATAAATGAAGGAGGGGAAATATGCAAACGATAACTTACAAACAACCGGGGCTTTTTTTTACATAATAGGAAGTGGACGGTCTTTGAAAATTAATTTGTGGTAAATAATATCCACCATTTGAGTTTTTCGATCAGAAGCTATTTTGAGCACACCCAACGGGGTTTGTAAGCTGACCAATTTGCCTAAAAGTCTTTGGGATTTACTGATATATAAAACAGCGTTTGTTGGTTCTTTAGAATCAAATTCTAGTCTTCCAAATTTAACCGCGGTGTATAAGTTATCTATTTTGACAAAGTTTTTCAAATACTCGGGATCTGCGTCAGGAGCTGGTTCGCCCTCAGGTACGTTCAATTCGCCCTGTATTTCTATAATGGCGAGTCCTAGAGGGGTAGAGATGGTCGGGGGGTTCATGGTATTCCCTATGCACTTGTCATATGTTATGGGAATGGCAGGCATTGTGATTTGTTTGGATGTGTAAGCAAAATATTTTGTAATCGAGTGATCGAGAGTGATGAGATTTGCACCTGGAGGAGTTATGTGTGCAAGTAGCGCGTGAAAATGGTAGTGCGTGATAGCTTATGGGCCAACTTTTATTATAAGATGTTAATGCGACTCTAATTATGAGAAAAGGAGTGAATCCAAGAAAAAGATCTTAAAAGATCCTAGAAACCGTAGTATTCTACATACTAATAGCTAGCATAAGGCAATTCCCACCTTTCATTGTTTTGAATAAACTTGATCTTGCATTACAATTTGAAAAACTCTTCATTAGCATTTCGCCAACAATGAGCTAAATATTTTGCATCTATTTTTTGTTTGAGAGCTTTATAGCACCATAAATATGAAATTACTTTGAATTTAATCTTGAAATTGGTGATATACCCCATCCTACGCCGCATACTTTCGTAAATTGGACTACTTTTGTGAATTCGTCTTGCTCTTTTCAGCCTTTTACTAGTTACTTGTTTAGGAAGTGAGATAATTTCCTAAAACGGGAATCCATTAAAGTATCATCAAACTCCCTTACGACTCGATTATTTTACTGCTAATTTTATTGAATGGTGGTATTTGTTTTTAAAGAAAAAAGAGAAGAAATAAAGCTGATGAACATAATAAAAAATCATAAAGTAGAGTACCATAGCTGCCGTGCTCTGAAAAGAAACTCATCAGAAAAGAGAAAACTAAAAAACGAAATCACAGAAGCTAGTTTATAATTTGCATTTGTTATTTTGAAGTAATTTTTTTTTTCTCTTTTTTTCTTAAAAAAAAATAAAAAGAATTAAAATACCAGATTTACAGTAAATTCCCTGATAAGAAATGATCTATATCAACAACAAAAAAGTAGAACTAAGTAAACAAAACACGAAAAAAACTACCCCACTTGGAATAGAGATTTTGTTAATTAGCGTATACAGTAATGCGAGAACAAAAAAAAAAATAGTTTCCTAATCGAGACAAGATAAAATATGAATAATTAACAAAAGTAGTTTTTTTTAAAAAAAATAAATACGCCAGGTTAATTTGAACAGATGATGCCCGTTCACAACTACTTTAGATTCTAACATTTGAGGGCCCTAGTCTTGAACAATATTGAGTCCCATAAATTCAAAAAATGGTTTTTCGTAAATTTTATTTTTCTTGAACCAATACAATGTCACTGGTATTCCCCGTAATTTCTTAATAAAGTTCATGATTAATTCGGTGCTGCATAAACCCCAAATCATAAAATTGCCTAATGCGGAAATGAGCTCCTCATGCAACCATTTCCATCCTTAGTTCTTCGTGTAATAAATAGAATGGAATAGCTTTTAAATTTGAAAAAATTAGGTGACAGTTGTTTCATTCGAAAGACTGTTCTAATTTTCAAATTGCATAAAAGATGTCTGATGATGACTATACAGCTGTTCATGGGCTTATGACACTCTTAGGGTACTTGAATAATAATCCAGCTCCAGGAACTGGTATTTATAATTTGGTACGCCAGGGGCATGCATTATTAGGACCCAAAATCCCGGATGTGATTATTGATTACACATCAGCATTACAATTCAATCTTTTCGGGGATTACCCGACTAGAGGTACAAGAGATATTGTACCCTGTGCCATATTCATTGCAGTTTTCTCTTTGCTATTAATTGGGCATCTGACTCTTTTCATAATAAACACTTCGAGAGGTCATTATTTTTATATATCCATAGGGTTGATTTTTTATTGCATATTGAGAATTGCCGGGTTTGCTATGAGAATTGGGTGGGCGCAGGATATTACTAGAGTACAACTTGGTATTGGTAATGAAGTTATTCTTATTGTATCAAATCAGTTGATTGTTTCATTGAATTTAATTTTGGCGCAGCGTATTTTCACTTGGAGACATCCAGTGGGTGGTTCTAGAAAACTTTTCTGGTCTTTTATGATTGGAATGTACATAGTGGTTGTTTTGGTCATCGCTATGACCATTGTATTTGCAGCTATTCCTTATCTTCGTTTCCTTTCAAGAGAAAGATATCATCAATATCAACAAGTTAATCAAGCCAGTTCAGTTTTGATTATCATGTACTCTCTTACTTCTATGTCGCTTGTAGGTTTAGCTTATTTCTTCAAGCCTACGCAAAAGGATGAAAATTTATATACTTATCAACCATGGTGGATTGAAAGTTTTTCACCATTTTATTTTGTCAAGAAAAATGCTGCTAAGGAAGCTGAAATTACATTTATGAAAAGAAATCATAACCATAGGCACGCCATTCGAGTCATTGCAGCTACTCATCATCACTACAATGTTGTGGAAGGTTTAACCAACCAAAGAGGTGATTTGAAGCATAATACTTCCATGTGCCTTCTTGTGATTTCCACTGTCTGTATTTTCTTGGGTTCTCTTTTACGTTCCATTGTGACTTTCCAAGCTCGTTATGCCAAAGATACTTCGCCTGCTGGAGCGCCAGTGGCTATGTATATGTGTTGGGGAGCTTTGGAAGCAGTTATTCTCTTTTTATACCTTATTCTTAGAGTTGATTTGCGCTTCTACAGACCAGACCGTCTTCCACAAGTGGTTAGATCGATTATTACTGCAGAACAATCGATCAATGTTACTGATTCCGAGGATAACGAAGAGGGCTTCAGCCATTATGATGAAGATACTGATAGTGAAACAAATGTAGATTACCGTTCTCCGGAAAAGCCAACTTCTCATGATGATGATAGTGAATTTAGGTTCTAATTATACCATAATGTACCATTGACAAATAATAATTATATACATATATATATATATATAGATCTTATGTATACGTGCAAATCACTTAAAACCTGTAATTGCTGGCCTAAGGTTATATAACATCAAGGTATTTCTAAATTAAAAGTGCCCGCAATAATTGCAGCAATGGCTGCATTAATTGAGCTTTAAACTTTATTTATATGTAATCATATACTTCCGTGAGAATTGATTATGAATTTTCTTCTTTTTTTTTTTAGTCTTTTTCTCTTGACTTAGATGGTTTTAATAAACGTAATATGTCTGTTATCATCTAAATGCGCATTAGAATGATATTTCTGAGGTACCTTTGGCGGTATTAAGTGAACGCTAATTAATCAAAAGTATGTACATTTCAAGACCTTAAAAAAAAAAAAAAATTGAAAAAGCTAAAATAAAGAGAAGGCAAAAAAAATTAAACCCGCGGCGGGACTCGAACCCGCAGTCTTTTGATTCGAAGTCAAACGCGTTAACCATTACGCTACGTAGGCTTGTTCTTGTAAAGGTATGTTTTTTAGTGGTATACTAGTGTACGATTGAAAGAATCAACAATTATAAAAAGCATTGCAACCAGTGACATACATTACACGTGACTACAAACTATCTCTATAGGTCATATATTGTGATAAATATTTACTCATTAGAGCAGTCTCTTCCAAACATAGAGAGCTTAATCCAATCTAAACAAACCAACATTTGATTTCTGATAGAAAGACACATATAAATGTAGGCAGATCTCCAGAATAAGAAGGTGAAAGTACCTCCAGTGGTAACATTAGACCAGTTGCCCCAAACTAAATCGGCGACAGCTCTTTCGGAACCAATGTATGCCAAGGAACCCATATGATCGTAAGTGAATTTTGGTAATTTTTCTTGAAGTTTAGCTAATTTTTTAGTATAACGTTCAATGTTATCACCAGGAGCAGGGTTAGCAATTTGGTATTTCAATTCGTCAATTTGGTGTAATCTTTCAAAATGTTTACCCAAGTAAATACCTTCTTGGAAGGCGACTTGAGCGGTAGGAGCATATTTAGTGAAAGTACAATCACCTAAAGCATAAATGTTATCAGTACCATCGACCAAGAGGCGTTCATCTACCAAGAGACCACGTCTAGCATTTTTCTGTTCTTCAATCTTGGTGAATAAACTTTTAACAATAGGTCTTGGAGCATTACCAGTGGCCCAAATTAACATACCATAAGGAATTTCTACCATAGAGGTCAGACCATCCTTAACAGAGGTGACTTGGGCGGTAACGGTTTTTTCGGTAACTTTTTTAATCATAGTATTAGTCTTCAAATCGATATTTGTTTCTTGGAAGACTTGCTTAGTATATTCAACTAATTTTTTGTTGAACATATTCAAAACGTTTGGTAAAGCTTCAACTAAAGTGACTTTTAATTCCTGAGAAAGTTCTGGCATCCATTTTTTCAAATCTTGGTCAATATAATCTTGTAATTCACCGGCAACTTCAACACCTGTTGGACCACCACCGCAAACAACAATGGATAATAAACGTTGTCTTTCTGGATCACCTTTTGGTAAGATGTTGGCAGCTTCAATACAATCCATTAATCTTCTACGGATAGTTTGAGCATCTGAGACTTCCTTGAAGAAAGAAGAATGTTCTGCAACTCCGGGGATTCCAAAAGTGGATGGTTGAGCACCTACACCAACAACCAAATAATCATAATTCAAATGGGTGACAATTTCTTCGACACCTGAGTATTCTACAACGGTTGATTTTGCAGAACCAGTATCTTTACCTGAGTGACCAGAATGAACGGTAGTACTTTGCTTGATGGTCAATTTATTGTTAACCGTATCAATATCAGTGGCTTCAGCTTCCAAGTAAATTACTTCACCTGGAGATTTTCTGGTAACACATCTAACTGGTTCAATGATTGAACGGAAATCAACGGTTCCTGTAGGAGCAGAAGGTAAAAGAGGGGTGAAGAGAAAGTAATTACGAGGGGAAACAATAACAACATTGTACAAAGTAGTATCCAAGTTCTTCAATAAGGAGATAGACCCCCAACCAGAACCTAAAATGACCAAAGTTTTACGCTTTTGTCCATTTGGAAACGTTGGAGCTTGAGGAAGTTGTTCTGGAGGATTCACATCTTCATAGATCTTGTACGAAAGGAATGCAGTAGCACCTACTACTGAGAATAAAGCTGCCCACTTGGTTTTTCTCCAAGCACGAGCAAGTAAGGACTTCTTTGGGGCTGGTTTGGCAGCATTTAAGAGTCGCACTGAGGAGCTAAAGGCTCTCTTGGGCACTATAAGACGTGAGAACATCTCAATTGACCGACAGCACTAAAGGGGTCAACAATAATGGTTGTAAGTAAAACTTTTTTATAAAAAAAAATTGGACGCCGTTCGATAAGAAAATCAAAGCAAGAAAGAAAAAAAAAAAAAATTAGCAAGTGTAATAGAAATATAGTTAGACAAGAGAGAGGTGAAAGTGTGGTATTCTTCCTTATTTGGAGAAGAAAGGGGGAGGGGGGACCTGGTTAAGGCGCAAGAATGGCAGAAAAAAAGAGGGAGAGGGAGAGGGAGAGGGAGAGGGAGGAAGCGACAGAGAAAGTGATAAAGAGAGAAAAAAGGGTTGTGAATGTGTGCGGGGGGAGAAGGGTAAGTAAGTGTGATTTGTAGTACATAACAGTACTAGATACAGGTTTCAACAAGACATAAAGAATAGTGTATAGCCGGATAAGCTGGGATTTGGAGCAAAGACCGAATTATCCGCGTAAGGATGGTTTTGGAGGAACGGAGTACGTCAACCCGATAATTTGTGGGCAGGCTAGAAAAACTAATTTAGGGAAACCGACTATAGGTGCAGTGCTGGTGCAGTGCTGGTGTGCAGTGATGGTGCAGTGCTGGTGCGCAGTGCTGGTGCTGGTGCTGGTGTAGGCTGAATGCTCACGGTGATTCGCGGCCTCATTTGAAAACCGCTCCGGCGGTACTTTAATATGATACCGATGATTAGGCAAGTTTAGATGTTAAAATAAGAGGGGGGTTTTGATTGGATATTTGGATCAAATCTCAATTATTTAAGAATGATCGGCAAACTTGAGAATGATATGATATGATATGATATGATATGATATGATATGATATGATATGATATGATATGATATGATATGATATGATATGTATTACATGATTAATTTAGACGTATAGATATATATAATTTAATTTATCAATTAGCTTGTTATCGAGAGGGTTATTATATAATGCCATACATTATATAAAACCACCCACTCTTTCCTCGTTCCATCGATTCAATTTCTCCTTTCTCAAATGATATTTTTTCCTTTCGGCCCTAAATTTGTCGATTGTTTCATTAAAATCTTGCTCGCTACGCTCACTCTTCTTATACTCTTTTAAATAGCCTTCTGTGGTGCGATCACTCTCATCGATCAATTTTTGAAACTTGTATTTCAATTGATCCAGATTAAAATTAGATGATAGTAACTGGTATTGGATAGTTTCTAAGTTGGTCCATTCGTTAAATGTGGCAACTAATTCTTTAATTTGTTGCTCAATTCGCGCCGATACATTATTGTAATTTTCTAGGAGTTCCGTACATTTATTTAATTTATCTATTTGTTGGTTGAGTTCGGTGGTTATTTCGTTTCTATGATTCTTATACGTTTCTAAGCTCTTGATATATCCAGATACCAAATCGTGATGCTGGGCAAACTCCTCAACAACCAGTCCTGGAAGGCTTTTCAACCGCTGAGGTAAAGGAAACGGGCGTAATTCTTCTATTTGAAGTGGTTTGAGAGGTTCTTGCATGGCTAGGCTTCAGTGATATTTTTTGGCACACTAGTCTTGAATGATGGGGTATTAATTATTAAGTGAATTTAGTTGTTCCTATTTTTTTAAAAAAAATAAAAAAAACCTACAATTGATTACTTCATTTTTTTTTTTTTCTCCTTTTTTGTTAATTTTTTTTTTTTTATATCATGCACAGTACTACTCATAGCAGCCATTAGTGATTACTTGGTGTTTCTTCTACTATAAATTTGAATGTATGATATGATATAATATTATGCTATTAATTAAAAGATTCTATGCTATAGTTTTCTGTTTTTGAAGACGTTGTAAATTCTTGTGATCACGTTTGAGTTGATTTTTCTCCATTCTTTTATTGGCCCAAGTTCTGATCTTTTCTCCATACAAGTAACAACAAATAGGGAAAGGGACCCCTAATACTAACCCGATAAAAGCACACATAGTATTACCCCATCCATAATTTAGTTGATTGTACATTTTATTAGCGAAAAGTGGGAACAGGAATCCAAATAAAGACCGGAATAATGCTGCTGCTGCCACGGAACTGGCTGCAAATCGAGTGTTCATATCGATCAAATAGGTTTGAGTACATTGGAATACACATACCAATCCAAAGGCAAAAATTGCTGATCCTATACCGGGCATAATCCAGTGTAATTGCTTTTGAGCTGACCATCCGTACCATATAAGTCCTATAGGTACGATAATACCGGTAAACATAAGGCATGGCAATCTGTACTCTGGTTTGGCGACCCCGCCATTTCTTAAGGTCATGTATTTGTAAACTTTATCTATGCATACCGTCCAGAATAAGACACCCAATACAAAGCCAATACCCATGGGGATATACATCAATCCAGTGGTAGCCTTATCGAAGCCATATTTGATTTTAAAGACACTGGGGAAGGATACTATCATAAGGTACATAAACCCATAAGTGAAAGCCATGAATGAGCCTAATCCAACAATCATGGGGTGCATAAATAAGAAATATATTGGTCTTGTAATTGAAAGGTACATTTTACCGTAGATAGTTTCCCCATCTGCAATTTCATAGATTGTATGTAAATTGTTATTACCTGTTTGTTTCCTTAATCTATTGGCTTTCAATTTTAAGAGTCTTGGAGAATAAGTTTCTTTGTAAAATAAAGTTCCCAAGATGGCCACGGCTCCGTTGAAAATACACAAGACATAGAAAACCCACCTCCAATCCTTCTCCATGATAATAAAACCAGCTATTAATGGGGCAATAACGGGGCCAAGAAGGGGAGCTAAAGAAAACCCGGCCAAGGCAAATACTCTATTTTCTGCGTTGAAAAGATCAGAAAGAACCCCAGCACCAACATTTAGAGGTGCTGATCCAAACAATCCACCAATGAATCTGAAAATCATTATTTGGGTTGTATTTTGAGATAAAGCGCAACCTAAATTAAAGAAAAATGATAACCAAATTGAAATATCTAAAATGGTTTTACGACCAAAATGATCACTTTCACTTAAAGGAGAAAGGATCAAAGGCCCTAAAGCCCAAGCTAAGATTTGAATTGAAACCACCATGGAAGCAATCACATTATTGCTTATGTGGAATTCTTGGCATATATCATCCATAGCGGGTGAAAGCATCGATGAAGACATTGGGGAAACTAAAGTATATATCGATACAAACCCAGTTAAAAATGCCTTTTTCTTGAAAGACCAGTTTCTTGGATCTTCTGGATCGTTAGATCCATTCCAAGTGATCAATTCCGGATCTACATCGCAAAACTCTTTCCCATCATCCTTAGTTGGCACCGCAGTGTCAGGTAAATTTTCATACAAAGTTTCTACATTTGGTTCATGATCTCCACCGTCAGCAGTCCTAGCTGCAAGTTCAGAGAGAATGGTTTTCCTTGACTCGTTTCTTTGTAATCGAATATTTTCGCTATCCAAATCACCATATATATCTTTAACTGAAAGGCAATTGGATTGATTGGTATGAGTTCTACAAATATCTTGGTGAATTTCGGTTGCAACCACATTTTTTTCCAAGTCTTCCCCAAGGTAAGGGAGAGGATTGGTAGTATTATTCAGCAGCAGAGCCGAAATTTCATACTCTGTCTGGTTAAGAGACCCAGACTTCAAAGACTCGCTCATATTGAAGTATGAGAATTTATCAAAATGCAGCCAGTTCGATTGTATTTAAGTTGCAGCGGAAGTAAATTTTTTTTTGCACCCATGGTCCTTCGGGTTTTCGCGGTTATTGCCGGGACATCAACCATTTGTGCAGCCAAAGGAGAAAATTTTGCGGCTAATCGCGGCGTTATCATTTTTTGACATATGAGGTGCATAAATCGTTGATGGAGTGGCTAATGCGTAGGATAATTAACATGTGAACGAAAACTTAAGGCAGGGGAGGGAAAGAGAATGAGGGGAATGAAAGTATTGGGTGCATTTAGAGGGGATATATATATATATATATATATATATATGATTGTTCTTTGCTATTATTTATCGATATCAATATTTAATATACATTATATAATACAGGTCTTATATACGCGCAAGATTTAGGAGTTATGATGTAGCATTAGCGCTTTTAGCTAAAGATTGTTCAATTAAATCGATTAATTTTTCCACTTCATTGAAATTGATACCACAACAAAGAGATATCAATTTACAGTATTTAGATAATTTATCCTCTTTAGAATACCTAGAAACAATTGATTCCTTTTCTGTTGAATTTTGTTGTTGTATATCAGGGTGATTTTCTTTAAATTCCTCTGGTGCAGTATTCAAAGATAAAGGTATATTTTGTTGTTTTAAAGCCATTTCTTTAACCAATTTTTTCCTTTTCATAATTTCTTGTTGTAATTGAATAATAACTTCATTTTTATCATTATCATTAGTAAAATTAAGATTATTAATGGTAAATTTGTTTCTATTTGTATTATTATTTTTATTTTTATGGGTATTGTATGGATCATCAATTAATGAATTCTGAATTTTTTCAAGTTGCTGCTTTTGAGAAATTTCAGTGATAATTTCATATTTACTAAATTTCAGATTCAATTCTTCTTTTCTTTTCAAGTATTCAAAAGTTAGATCATTCATTAATCTAATGATCTCATCTTGAATGATTTGATCTCTTTTAATTTGATATTCTTCATTTGTATCTCCAGGATCTTCCGAATTATCTAATAAATGATCTAATTTAAAATATTTCAATATTTCCTTTTGAGTAATTAATTTTTCATTTTTCACATATTCAAATAATTTTTGGTATGTTTGGAAATTCGATTGAGTTGAACACAATTGGATTTCCACTGATTTGACTAAATCATCTAAGTTTGATTGGATTTGGTTAGTTAATTTCTTGAAATGATTTAAATTTTCCATGTCCAATTCATTAATCATTGGAGTTGTTGATTGTTCAAAAGTGATATCATCATTTTTAGAAATAGAATTGCCACCGAGTCTAAGAACAAAATTATGAGATGCAAGGTATTCTTCCACTGTATAGTTGACCAAATTTTTCAAAGTGAAATTAATATATTTATGATAACTAATGAAAATTTTGATCAATTTTTTATTTAAATTGTATGCAACAATATGGAAAGCGGTATTACCATTAATATCTTGAAAGTTTATTAATTTAGTAAACATATTAGTGTCACCAATTTCAACGAATTTATCAAATAAAGTTTCCATATAATATCGAGCAAATTTTTCCTTATTTTTTTTATAATTTCGAACCAGGTCCAGATCTCCATTCAGAGAAGGTGAATCCATTCTGCTAGCAGATAATGCGATATGATGCAACACGGTTTTACTAGTAATATCAGTGGCTAAAATCAGATCAAATAGTAAATCTAGTAATTGTTTGAAATTCTTTTGTTGGTAAGAATTAGAAAATCGAGTTAAAAACATAAGAGGAGTCTCCCCAACGTTATTTTTAACGGTGATATTTAAGTGTTCATTGAAAGTCTTTAAAAGGAATTCGATCATACTGTAATTTGCCATTGCACAAGCCCAATGAAGTATTGTGTTACCTTCATTGTCTACTGGTTGTTCGATATTTATTTTAGCGAGAGGTTGAGGAGGATGAAGAATGAAATCTGGGATTGAATTTTGATTTTGATCATTAGTTTTAAATTCTTCAAGAAAAAAATTCAATAAAGCATTAAAATATTGATTAAATTGATTGATATCCTTTTCCATTTCAAATCCCTGTTGATGGTATTGAGAAAGACCATAAGGATCGTTGAATCCTGAGTGATTTGCTGCTGTGGTTGTTGTTGCTGCTGTTGTTGTCGTTGCTGCTGCTGCTGTTGCTGACGATGACGATGATGATGATGCTGTTGGTCCTGTTAGTTGTGGTTGTGGTGGTGCAGTTGTTGTTGTTGCTGATGCTGCTGCTGCTGCTGAAGATGCTGATGCAGGATTCAAGATATTGGTAGTGGAATTTATAACATTTCTTTGAATCATCTTCTCAAACAGATTACGGGGGCTACCAAAGAGTTCGTTACCTGTAAGTAGAGCTTGGTCATCATCATCCACGGAGGTATCCATGCCATCGTCGGACAGCTTTTCAGGTTCCAAATCTTCATTTTGAACGTTTAAACTTGTAACCATGAGATGTAGAGCCTGATCGTCATTTTTAAGTATAGAATCCGACCTCAGGTTGTTGTTATTATTATTATTATTATGATTATTATTATTAATATTACTATTATTATTATTATGATTATTGAATGTTCCTAGGCTGGGGCCCTTAAGAATTGGAGTGGTTTCAGCGTGGCGCAATTGAGGAGGAGTTTCATCGAGAAAATTGGATCTCCTCTTGGAAGCAGAGGAGGTGGTAAGGTTAGCTAGATTAGTATTAATTGAAGAAGAAGATAAATCTCTTGATTGACGGGATTTCTGTGGGGGAGCAGGGGGTGCATGGACGAGGGTGGAAGCTTCTCTTTTGGGGCGACCTCTTTTCCGGGGAGGTTCTCCAGCAATAGCACCTAAACTTCTTGATTTACGAGCAACCTGAGCCTCAGCGGCAGCTTGTCTTTTGGCCACGTTCTGGGCAGAAGCGTGAGAATGTTTAGGGGCAGGTGGTGGAGTTTTCAGTTGTCCTTCAATGTATTGGAACTCGAATATAGGCTTTAATACATCATAAATACCAAATGTGCGAGCAATTTCTTCTCCGTACTCCAATGGGACGTAAGTTCCTTGGTATTTACCGTATCCTCCTTGCACTTTAACGTGAGTTCGAGTTTGTACATCCTTCTCAAGAATTCTTGTTCGTTTGGCCTTTGGGAACTTGGCAATCTTGAGGATATGGGTGGCATTTATCCACAGATCTTGTTTCCTCCTCATGACCAGCCCTTCCAGGGTCACAAACTCAAACACGGGCACGTTAGAGTACGTGGCAGAGTAGATTTGATCCATGGTGGCAGAGATGAAGATAAACAAATAATTAACGGTGTGCAGGTAAGACGACGAGCACCCAGGGCAGCACCCATGGCAGCCTGCAGGTGAGGGAGGAGGAGGAGGAGGAGGAGGAAGGTGCATTGGTAAAGAATGATAGGCAAGGATGTGTAATGAATGATAAATATATACTAATATATATATAGTGGTATGTAATGATGAGAGACCAGGTAAGTTTGGTGGGGAAATTATTCGCTAGTCCCAAAACATTATCATGACCATTCTATAACCTAAAATTGCGAAAGCAGCCATGAGTAAGATCCAAACCATTATGAGGTACCAGGAAGGCAGGAACCCCAATTCAAATAGCAGGAGTCGATTTTTTTGCTCTTGGCACAATGGAATGTTGACTATATGCTCTGCGGCGTGTAAACACACTTCTCTGCGCTTGACCACTTGACATGAGGAAGTACTTATATCGATTTTCATAAAGGCCTTGGCCAAGACGGCGATATAAGTTTGTAGCAGGGTATCAAAAGTGTTAAAAGTCGAGTTTAATATGGACAGTTCTCTTTCTATACGAGTAGTTAATATCTCTATAAATCTCAATTGCTTTGTGTTTATAGGCAATACGGCTCTTATGGTATTGTAATCATCAACAATGGTAGTCAAATGGAACAAATCCACCAACCGAGCCATCAGTTCATGGATATACATGGTTTGAGGCAACAGATGTAAGATCAAGAGTTTACGCAAATTATCGTACAGTTCGAAAAACAACTGAATACAGTTCAAGCAAGAAATCACTTGGGAGAAAACGTCTTTCACCAGTTGGACCCATAAAAGGCAACTGACTCTTGTTTGTTGTTCGTAATTATGGAATTGCCAGTTTTGTTCCTCATTGAGAGGGATGCTAAAGAAAGTCTGAAACATATCTTCCAAGCCAAGTATTCTGGCTTGTGTATATGCTGTGTATGCGGTGACATCATCGTAGTTGGTGATTTTTTTCAATAGTGTCGAATATATGGTGAGAACGTCTCCGTATAATTGAACTATCTTGTTCAAGTCTTGTAAAAGTTTATAACAGGCCCCATTAAGACAATATTTGAATATTTCTGGGTGCAGCGCAAGAATAAGTTGCGATTCTGGATCTAAATCTTCTTCCAAACTGATCCTGCAATCTCCAACAATGTAAGACATTAAATTAATACAAGGGATATATATATATATGCTTCAAAGATGTTTCACCTCAGAGGGTGGCAAAAGAACGCAAATAAGCAAAGCTTGAATTACAATCAAGTTCCACACAAGTTTTACGCAAGTTCCACGCAAGTTCCACGCAGTTTTGACAGCTCTTTATGCTGTTCAAGGCCCCTTGGCGCGCTATATAACTGAGAGGGGATGACTCCAAAGCTAATTCGCAGATGGTGAAAACGATGGAGAAACCTCTAGCCCCAGATGCGTGCAGAAAAGAGGGCGACGGCTGAGGGAGGGTGTATACAGGAAAACAATGCGAAAGGTTTGCTTCATACAGGAGGGTCAATTTGCGATAGTCAAGTTTGGTTGTCTTGCTGTTCCACGCAAAGACTTGTTTACACCACGTATAATTCAGGTATGCTCTTCTTTAATAAGAAATTTGATGCAGCATCTTTTGAAAAAGACCTTGAAGAGTTGTCTGAGCAAATCATGCAAGCGCAGACAAAGATATTGAAGTTGGATATCACGAAACGGAAGATCCGCAAGCTGATAATTTGGTACGGGGTAATGATATATGTAGCCGTGTTTTCAGGGATTTATATGATGGATAAGCACCAAGAGACTCGATTTGTAGCTCTAATGATTGGATTCCCGGTCTTGCTTGTGGTATTGGTTCAATTGAATGCTCGATTGTTCTCCTGGTTACTGAAACGAACTAGGACCAGAAAAGTGAATTTGGAGAGCAAGAAAAAGGCTAAGCTTGAGCAAGTGAAGCAGGAAGGTAATTATAACACAGCCAATGAGTTGTTGAGTAAATATGGAGGCGATTCCGAGATTAAAGGGACAAAGGGGGTGATTGGGTCTAAGCCAGAGATGGGTGGTTCGAAAGGTGTCGCTGTTGGGCCTGGGCCTGCTGGGCCTGCTGTGAATGGACCTGCTGGGCCTGCTGGATCTGCTGTGAATGGGCCTGCTGTGAATGGACCTGCTTTGAATAGACCTGCTGGTTTTGCTGTGAATGGACCTGCTGTGAATGGACCTGTTGGGCCTAATTTCGATGCACCTGCTGGACCTAAGTTTGACGGGCCAGCTGAACAAGTTAACACAAAAGATAGGGCACTATTCTCAAATGAAAAAAAGACAGTGGGGGACCGGCTTTTGGATCTCATTGTAGGTTCAGACAATACCCAGGAGCAGTATGGCTTGATATGTAGAGAATGCTTCCATCACAATGGCTTAGCACCTCCAGGATGTACGGATCCATCGACAGTTAAGTACGTATGTCCGTTTTGCGGCCATACCAATGGTGTTGACACCAAACCTAAGCCAGAGCCAGAACAGGATTCACCAACTATAGACGAAAAGAACCCACCAAACGGGGAATCCAAAGCTATTTAAATGATCTACAATAATTAATATATGATAATTTGGAAATTACTAATCTAATCTAAGATAATTCCATGATAGCATTGACCATATCTCCATCGTGCTTTCTTAAGGCTTTAACGGCCTTGGCTCTGGAGACTTGGGTTTGTTCCATGATAATATCAATGTCCTTAGCATCTAAGCCAGTTTCATCAACATCACCTTCTTCTTCTTCTTCTTGTTGTTCCTTCTTTGGTTGAAGAGAAGCAGCTTCAAGATCAGCAGTGATGGATTCTGGAGACTTGTCTTCAGCAGCAGCAGCCTTGGAAAGAGCTTCTTGCTTTTCAGCTTGAGCACGAGATTCGGCAATTCTCTTGTTCAAGTCATCGACCTTGGCTTCACCGAATACAACGTAAGTACCAGCGGCAGATCTGTAGACGTCTGGGTTTTCGATAGCGTAGATCAAGTTTCCCTTTTGCTTGAAGGTGACTCTGGTGATTCCTGGGATTTGCTTAAGGTTGAGCTTCTTGATGAGGTCTCTGGCCTTCTTTTCGTTCTTAGAAATGACTTGGACGTCAGCACCTTGTGGGATTTCTTCAATAGACATGGTTAGTTGGAGTTTTCAATAAATGGAAAATTTAGTGGAAAAATTAGTGGAAAATTTGTCGACGAAAACTGTGAATGGTGAGTTGCGGCGGGCAGCTGGGTGCAGTCCGCATTCTTTATGTGCAGGTGTACAAATAACTGTGTTCGAATTCCAAGTTTGGCAGTTTTGTCTTTAAATTTTTTTTTTTCTCCTTTTTTTCCCATCCAATGGGCCGTACATGCGATATCTAGTATTCCACATCTGAACCGGATATATGGGGTATGTATTAACTAATTGTTTTAAATTGAACACAGTGTCCTGGCTCTTTCCCTCTCTTTTTTAAATCTATTTCAACAGTTGGGTTATTTATCGTATCACTGCCTTGTAGTGACTAATATATTTGTAGGTGATTCTATTGGGTGGATGTGCCCATACAACGGCTCTGCATGCATTCCCAAATGTTTTATTTTCTTTTCTGTTTTGTTTATTAACATTTTTTTTTTTTCTTTTGGAATTCCCAGATTGAATTGATCCCGTTCTCAATCAAGGGTATTAATATTTCAGGCTTATGTAAGCAGCGGAGAGTTGCGGCAATTTTTACACTTTCTAAACATAAACACTAAATTCATTTAAATTAAATTTATCCTTTTTCTATACATCACTGTCTTTGTTAGCGATAATACGGTGTAATTAGGTGTTTTGCAGCAATGAGCAACCCCGATTACTCTCCACGGGACTCTGAACAACCACGTCGCATATCAGATCCCGTAGATGTCTCAGAAAAGAGCATTGTGGACCGTAAAGACCAACAATATTCATCTTCGAATTACTCTTCGGAGCTGGTGGAGAATAAAAAAAGAGGTATAAGTGATGGAGGGACACGTCAACAAAGCCCACAAGTCCTGGCAATTGATGTCAAGCAGCAAATGACTACAAAGGAAGTGTTTGCAACGTCGCCTCGTACTTTAAAAGATCGCTGGCACTATTTTTTGTATAAGCATGGGTTGAGTGATAAAATGCCCGATTATCTTAAGCATTTGTATTTGCAAACACACCGGAAAGTGTTTGTTAATATGGAATTACCACCTGATTTTGTTGATGAGCATGGGAAACCAATTATTCAGTACCCAAGAAACAAAATTCGAACCACAAAGTATACGCCACTTCTGTTTTTCCCCAAAAATATTTATTTCCAATTCACCAATATTGCCAATACTTACTTTCTTATTCTTATTATATTAGGGGCTTTCCAAATCTTTGGGGTGGCATCTCCTGGGCTAGCCGCTGTGCCCTTGGTGGTTATTGTATGTGTTACTGCAGCAAAAGATGCATTTGAAGATTATAGACGAAGAAGTTCCGATCTGGAGTTGAATAATTCTCCAATTCATCTATTAAATGGTTTAGAAAACCCTAATGTGTTGGTTGGTGAGATCCTGGCTTGGAGAAGGTTTAAAAAAGCTTGCTTTAGTTCCAGTCGAATTTTTTTTTTCACCAGAAAGTCTCAAAAGCGAAAAATTCAAAGTCAAGGACCATTTGATGATAGTAATATCTTGAGTAGCAAATCTTCAAGAGTTTCAGCTCATGGTGATCATACTCTGGTTTCTAATGTTCGAAATTCACTTCAAATCCCCGCCTTTGGTAGACCTTCGATGGCATCACATAGATCAACAAAATTTGTCCCCAACACTATCATTGATCCTCAACTTTTCCAAGGGCAAAAAAATCGTACTTCTTTTAAAAATCGCCATTGGAAAGATATTAGTGTTGGTGATATAATTCGAGTTAGAGCAAATGAAGAAGTTCCAGCTGATATTATTATTCTTTCTACTTCGGATGTTGAAGGAAATTGTTATATTGAAACCCGGAATTTGGATGGAGAACTGAATCTTAAGGGGAAAATGGCCATGCATTGTTCAGATTCAGCTCAACTTAAACATGCTGAAAGTTTAGCTAATGTTAAATTCTGGGTAGAATGCGATGCACCAAACGGACTGTTGTATAATTTCAAAGGTACCATTCATTATGAAAATTATGATGCCAATGGGCAATTGATTAACCCTGATGAAAAGGAAGTTATCACTATTGAAAATGTTCTCCTTCGTGGTCTGACTTTGCGTAATACTGATTGGGTCATTGGGTTGGTAGTTTACACTGGTGATGAAACCAAGATTATGATTAATTCTGGAATTACACCGACTAAGCAGCTGAGGATTTCAAGAGAACTCAATTTATCAGTTATCATTAATTTTGCTTTACTTTTCGTCTTGTGTTTTGTATCTGGTTTGGTTAATGGATTGTATTACAATGAAAGGGATAATCTGAGAATTTTCTTTGAACTTAAACCCTACGGTCTGACTTCTGCTGCTAGAGGAGTTATTGCATTTTTTGTTGCCCTTATTATTTATCAATCTCTTGTGCCGATCTCGCTTTATATTTCAGTGGAAATTATTAAAACTTTACAAGCTTTTTTCATTTTCCTGGACATTAAAATGTATTACGCCAAGTTGGATTTCCCTTGTATTCCCAAACTGTGGAATATATCTGATGATTTAGGTCAAATAGAGTATGTTTTCTCTGATAAAACTGGTACTTTAACTCAAAACGTAATGGAATTTCGGAAATGTACTATCAATGGTAAAGCTTATGGTTTGGCTTATACGGAAGCGAAGCAAGGTTTGGATAAAAGAGCTGGTTTAGATCCCATAGTTGAAGCGGAGAAGTGGAAGAAAAAAATTGATTTTGATCGTCAAGAAATGTTATCTAATCTTAAGAAATATTCTCATTCAAATCAATTAAGAGATGATTTAGTAACTTTTTGCCTGTCAGAATACGTTAAGGATACTCTTGTCCCAGAAACTATTGATAAATCTCAAAAGCAAGCCAACGAATCATTCATGCTTACACTTGCTTTGTGTCATACTGTAGTTACAGAGCCTAATGTTGATGATCCAGAACTTCGAGATTTCAAAGCTGAATCTCCAGATGAAGCTGCACTTGTTTCAGTGGCAAGAGATGTTGGCATTGTATTCAAAGAAAAATATAAAAAGAGATTAGTGGTTGAATTATATGGGCAAGATCGTGAATATATTGTCCATACGAATATTGCCTTTACTTCCGCTAGGAAAAGAATGTCTCTGATTATTGAAACTCCTGAAGGTAAGTTTTATTTACTTACTAAAGGTGCAGATAACGTGATATATCTGAGACTTAGTAGCGATACCGATGATGAAGTTATGAAAAGAACAGCTATTCATTTGGAAACATTTGCCAATGAAGGTTTAAGAACCTTATGTATTGCTCATCGTGAATTAGATCCTTCATATGCTTTAGAATGGCTTGAACGGTATAAAAGAGCCAATGAACTGATAGCAGATGATAGAGATATACAAATTGATGAATTGAGTGAAGAAATTGAAACTGATTTAATTCTTTTAGGTGGTACTGCCATTGAAGATAGACTTCAAGATGGGGTTCCTGATTCTATTCAGATATTGGGTAAAGCTGGAATTAAACTTTGGGTTTTAACTGGAGATAGAGTGGAAACTGCCATTAATATTGGATTTCTGTGTAATCTTCTTGAAAATGAGATGCTGTTACTTGTTATAAAACCTGATGAAGAGAGTACAGATAATGCAGCTATAGTTGATGAACTTTTAACCAAGCATTTATTAACCGTTTACCCAGAATTATCAGGAAATTTTAATGATGATGATATACTTGATTCATTAATTAAAGAGGCAAAGAAGGATCATAGCGCACCAGCAGATACTTATGGACTTGTCATATCTGGAGCAGCACTTGGAGAAATTTTTGACAGTGAAAAAAATTCATCAATGCGCAAGAAATTTATTCTTCTTGGTAAAAAATGTAAATCCGTTTTATGTTGCCGTGTTTCACCATCACAAAAGGCATCTGTAGTTAAATTAGTTCGTGATTCACTTTCAGTTATGACGCTTGCAATTGGAGATGGAGCCAACGATGTAGCTATGATTCAAGCGGCTAACGTTGGGGTTGGTATTGCCGGTGAAGAAGGTAGACAAGCGGTGATGTCACTGGATTATGCCATTGGGCAATTTAGGTACATTGCCCGTCTTCTTTTGGTTCATGGGCGTTGGTCTTATAAGAGGCTTGCAGAAATGGTTCCATGCTTTTTCTACAAAAATGTTGTTTTCACACTTACTTGTTTTTGGTTTGGTATTTATACCAATTATGATGGGTCTTACTTGTATGAATATACTTTCCTTATGTTTTACAATCTTGCATTTACTTCATTACCAGTTATATTCCTTGCTGTACTTGATCAAGATGTTTCCGATACTGTTTCATTACTTGTACCTCAGCTTTATCGTTCAGGGATTTTAAGATTGGAATGGCTGCAATATAAATTCATATACTATATGTTGGATGGATTATACCAATCAGTGATCTCATTTTATTTCCCATACTTGCTTTTCTATGTTAGTTTCCAAAATCCTCAAGGATTAGTTATAGATCATAGATTTTGGATTGGAGCAGTTGTTGCATGTTTATCAGTGACAGCTTGTAACATATATGTATTATTAAAGCAATATAGATGGGATTGGCTTTCAGTTCTTATTAATGCGCTTTCAATTTTATTTGTGTTTTTTTGGACAGGAGTTTGGAGTTGTCGAGTTTATTCTGCACAAGAGTTTTACAAAGCAGGAGCACAAACTTTGGGAACTTTATCGTGTTGGTGTACAATTTTCATTGGGATATTAATATGTGTATTACCTCGATTTACTTTTGATTTCCTTAAAAGAAATTTTAAACCAAAAGACGTTGATATAGTTCGTGAACAAGTTCGTGCAGGAATGTATGATGAATACCCAGAAGGATATGATCCAACGAATAAAGACGATGTGGAAATGCATAGACTTGGTATGGATAAGGCAATTGTTGATGAGAAAGAGATTGAAACCCCTACCAATAATAATGCAGTGAATAGAACTTTGAAATCGATCAAACGAAAATTGACCATTCTGAAGAAACCAGGATCACACAATAGTGGGAATAAGAAATTAAATAGGAACCTTGAAGAGCTCAGAAGAGAAATGCTTGCAAATGGTGAATTACAGTCAGGTTCTTTATCTAGAATTGCCACTACCCAAGAGCTTCCTGGACTTACGCAAGCTGAAACTCTTCTTTCTTACCATTCCAGGCGCAGTATTCAAGTTGATAGGAATACTTGATTCTCTTATATAAGATTTAATTAATATTTAATAATAGTAACGATAATGATAATACCACTCTTAGTCAAGAAAAAAATGTAGAAACCATTAAAAGTGAAGGAAGAATGAAAATTTAAAAATGAAAGGGCTAAATCTAATGAATCATATAAACTTATAACCCATTTGCATTTCTCTATTTATGTATTGTAAAAGGTAACAATCTATTGACAGTGATTGTTAAATAAATATTAAACATCGATTAGTGATGATACAATTTTCTCAATAATATCAGTTTTGGCTGTTTGAATTTGATTAACAACAATTGGTTTTGTGGTCTAGTTGGTTATGGCATCTGCTTAACACGCAGAACGTCCCCAGTTCGATCCTGGGCAAAATCAATTTTTTTTCTCATTTTTAAACCTTTTTTGGAGAATTTAATTAATTTTTTTTTTCATTTATAGATATACTGCTCCGGTATGTAAATGTGACTTTTTACATGATTTTAATTAACAATAATTGGTTTTGTGGTCTAGTTGGTTATGGCATCTGCTTAACACGCAGAACGTCCCCAGTTCGATCCTGGGCAAAATCAATTTGTTTATTTTTTTTCACATATTTTTTTTAGGTATTATAAAATGGAGAGCTATTTTCAAATTTTTTACAAAAAGCCAGCTACTTTGATAGATACAAGTGAGTTTACATAATCTGGAATATTTCGTAGATGCAATTATTCGTTACTATACACTTATTTCTTACCCTTCTTCTTCTTTGATTTTTTCTTGTTTTTGGATGCACCTGCAGATGACACTGGAGTGTTCTCTCTGGTGTCCGAAGGAGTAGTATCACCTACAACTTCGTTGGAAGCAGAAATAGCAGCAGATACGGCATTATTGACTGGTTCTTCAAATTTGGTGTTACACATTAAACTAGCCAAACCATTACGGTGTTCAGTATTCAGGGAATTTGTAGACGATGCATTATTCACCAGAACTCCGCGAGGACCTATGAAAATCATCAAACGAGATAACTCCTTAGCTTTAGAAGTAGAATATTTGACCACCCGGCCAGATTTTGGCTCGTAGCATTTAAACTTGACGACGTTAGTGGCCAATTTACCATCCTTATCAGGCTTTTTGTTTGATTTTTTTAACAAGTTTGAGTATGTGACCAGTAAAGTGCATGATGGGGACGCCTGCAAGAGTTTAGACAGGCTTTCTATAAAGTTTTCAACCCCTGACATGGTTTGGAAGAGAATGTAAAAAGTGGTGGGAAATGTATGCAGGTGGAGAGTGGTATAGACTTCTGTTTTTTTTTTTCTTTTTTTTTTTGGAGGAGG